>PVJS01009667.1:0-22497 GCA_004027185.1 Glis glis
GTTCAATCCCTGGTACTGCAAAAATAAATAAATAAATAAATAAATAAATAAATAAATAAATATTTTAAAAAATAAAAATAAGGCTGGGGTTGTGACTCAGAAGTAGAATGCCCCGAGTTCAATCCCCAGTACCACCACACACATACACACACACACACACACACACACACACACACACACGACAGAGAGAGAGAGGACACATTTGTGGCTGTGGGTTCCTGCTTATGGAGGAAGTCAAAAGGTCCTTCAGTTCCCGGCAGAGGGAAGAGCCTAGGCGAAGGCCATGAACTCAGAGGCAGGCCAGGCAAAGAGAACACGGGAAGACTGGGTGAACACGGGAAGACGGGGTGGGCTATAAGGGGGTTGGAGACGGTCAGGCCTGGCCCAAGGGGCTTGAATAATCCTGGGGGGACTTGGCTTTCCTCCTGGGGGTGACTGGCATAAGGAGGAACTTGAGCTGTGCTTGCCCCAGGGGCCATTTGACTCAGCAAACTTGCAGTGACTCAGCGAGTGCCACTTCTTACGCAATGCTTTTTGTCTCTTTCTGGGCCCAGCCTTTACCCCCATTCTCCACCCCATCCCTGTGCTCCTCGTGGCCTGGAGTCACTCAGGCCCAGGTTCAAACCTTAGCTCCTGGGCTGCAGGTGGAGCTCAGTGGTAGGGCGCTTGCTTAGCAAGTACAAAGCCCTGGGTTCCATCCCTAGCACTAAAAAGAAAACAAACAGAACTCTGCTCTTCTCAAAACCTCTAGCAAATCACTACTATTTTTGGGGGGATACTAGGGATTGAATCCAGGAATGTTTTACCTATAACCTACACCCCCAGCCCTTTTTATTTTATTTATGTATTTTTTTGTGGTGCTGGGGATTGAACCCAGAAGAGTTCTACCTCTGAGATATACCCCCAGTCCTATTTTTTTTTTAATTTGGAAACGGGGTCTCGCTAAATTGATGCGAGTCTCACTGAGTTGCTGAGGCTGGTCTTGAACTTGTGATCCTCCTGTCTCAGCCTCCCAAGTACTGGGATCGACGCCCAGCTATATTTTATTTATTTATTTATTATTAATTAATTAATTAATTTATTTATTTATTTATTTATTATTTTTGCAGTACTGGGGATTGAACCCAGGGGCATTCTACCTCCAAATTATACCCCCAGCCTTTTTTTTTATTCTTTATTTTGAAACAGGGTCTCACTAAGTTGCAGAGGGTCTCACTAAGTAGCTGAGGCTGGCCGTGAACCTGGATCCTCCTGTCTCAGCCTCCCAAGTACTGGGATTACAAGCGTGCACCACTATGCCCCGCTTTTTTTTTTTTGAAACAGGGTCTGGTCAAGTTGCTGAGGCTGACCTTGAACCTGTCTCAGCTAACCAAGTGCTTGGATTATAGAGGTGTGCTATCACACCTGGCTAGCAAATCACTACTCTTCTGTAAATTGCATGGCTGCACCTCTAAGATGGGCAGGTAGTAGTGCTCCTCCCAGATGGGGCTGCACTTGTCAAATGGGAATGAAAGGGCATCCTCAGCTCTGACCCTGGGGCTGGGGGGGAGGGCAATGGGAGTCACCACTGATGAGAACGGGGCCTCCTTTTGCAGTGATGGAAGTGTCTTGGAACTAGATAGAAGTGATGGCTGCATGACAGCATGAGTGCACTAAATGCCACTCAATTGTACACTGTAAAATGGCAAATAGTGAGCTGGGTGTGGTGGCCCACACCTGTCATTCCAGGGACTCTGGAAGCTGAGGCTGGAGGATCACAGGTTGGAGGTCAGCTTTGGCAATTTAGTGAGACCCTGTCTCAGAACAAAAAATAAAAAGGGCTGGGGGTGTGGTTCAGTGGTAGAGCATTCTCCCACCACAGAAGGAGAAGGAGAAGGAGAAGGAGAAGGAGAAGGAGAAGGAGGAGGAGAAAGAGAAGAAGAAGAAGAAGAAGAAGAAGAAGAAGAAGGAGGAGGAGGAGGAGGAGGAGGAGGAGGAGGAAGAGGTGGAGGAGGAGGAGGAGGAGGATGATGAGGGGAGGAGGAGGAGGAGGAATGAAGGAAGGAAGGAACGAAGGAAGGAAGGAACGAAGGAAGGAAGGAAGGAAGGAAGGAAGGAAGGAAGGAAAGAAAGAAGGAAGGGAGAGAGAACAGAAAATGGGAAGTAAATGGTGCCTTCCCAGTAGCAAAACTTAGCCAATTTAAAGGCTGGGTACGGTGGCACACACTTGTAATCCCAATACTTGGGAGACTAAGATAGGAGGATCCCAGGTTTGAAGTCAGTTTCAGCAACTTAACAAGACCCTCTTTCAAAAATAAAAGGGCTGGGGGTGTAGCTTGAAGGTAGAATGCCCCTGGGTTCAATCTCCAGTACAAACAAAATAAAACAACAACAACAAAAAACTTGGCCAACTTTGTTCAAGCCAAGTCATCAAAGTTGAACATCACCAGTGCAGGGAACTGATGTCAGGTACCTCCCGATACCATTCACTGGGAAGGACCCAGTATTACTTCCTTGGTTTCTGCCCAAGACACATAACCTGAACTTAGTCTAGAGGAACCAGCAGGCTGGTCAGCAGAGGAACATCCTTTGAAACAACTGATCCCACCTTTCAAAAAAAATGTCAAAATTATGAAAGACAAAGAAAGGCAGAGGAACTAATTCAGAGTGAAGGAGACCAGGAGACAAAATGATCTTAGATGTACCATGTGATCTATTTTCAGATCTGAAAATAGACCATGGGATCAGCAAAGAAGTATGCACTAGAGGATATTATTAGGGGCAACCAGTGAACCAGTGAACTTTTTGTTTTTATACTGGGGATTGAACCCAGGGGCTTTCTACCTCTGAGCTATACCCCAAACCTATTTTATTATTGTCTTTTTTTTTTTTTGCGGTACTGGGGATTAAACCTAGGGGCATTCTACCTCCGAGCTACACCCCCAGCCCTATTTTTTAGTCTTTATTTGGAAACCAGGTCTCACGAAGTTGCGGAGGGCCTCACTAAGTAGCTGAGGCTGGCCGCAAACCTGGATCCTCTGGTCTCAGCCTCCCAAGTACTGGGATTACAAGCGTGCGCCACCACGCCCGGCTATTATTGTCTTATTTTGAATCAGGGTCTCACTAAGTTGCAGAGGGCCTCACTAAGTTGCTAAGGCTGGCTATGAACCTGTGATCCTCCTGTCTCAGCCTTCCAAGTACTAGGATTACAAGTGTGCTCCATCCCGTCCAGTTTATTTATTTATTTATTTATTTTTATTTTTTGTGGTACTGGGGACTGAACCCAGGGATATTCTATCACTGAGCTACGCCCCCCTTTTTTTTTTTTTTTTTTTTTTGCGGTGCTGAGGATTGAACCTAGGGGCATTCTACCTCCAAGATACACCCTCAGCCCTATTTATTTATTTATGTATTTATTTATATTTGGAAATAGGGTCTTGCTAAGTTGCTATCAGACTCACTAAGTTGCTGAGGCTGGCTTCGAACCTGTGATCCTTTACACCCCTGGCCCTATTTTTTGTACTGTATTTGAAACTGTGTCTCACGAAGTTGCGGAGGGCCTCACTAAGGAGAGAGAGAGAGAGAGACAGAGAGACAGAGAGACAGGGAGAGAGAGAGAACGAGAGAGCTGAGGCTGGCCGCGAACCCAGATCCTCCTGTGTCCGCCTCCCAAAGTACTGGGATTACAAGTGTGCGCCACCACGCCCGGCTTGTGATCCTCCTTTCTCAGTCTCCCAACTACTGGGAGCGGCACTATGCCCGGCTATTTTTTGTTTTTTAAACAGGGTCTCACTAGGTTGCTGAGTCTATGTTGCTGAGGCTGTGATCTATGTTGCTTGAACCTGTGATCCTTCTGTCTCAGCCTCCCAAGTACTAGAATTACAGGCACCATTGCACCTGGCTATTTTTTTATTTTATTTTATTTTATTTATTTATTTATTTATTTTGCGGTACCAGGGATTGAACCCAGGGGCATTCTACCTCCGCGCCACACCCCCGGCCCTATTTTTTTTTATACTTTATTTTGAAACCGGGTCTCACGAAGTTGCGGAGGGCCTCACTAAGGAGAGAGAGAGAGAGAGAGAGAGAGAGAACTGAGGCTGGCCTCGAACCTGGATCCTCCGGTCTCTGCCTCCCAAAGTACTGGGATTACAAGCGTGCGCCATGCGCCACCACGCCCGGCTTATTTTTTTATATTTTGAAACAGGGTCTCACTAAGTTGCTGAGGGACTTGCTAAATTGCGATCCTCCTATCTCATCCTCCCAAGTACTGGGATCATGTGCCATTGCGCCTGATCCAGCGCCTGTGGATTCTCCTCTGGGAATCCCTTCCCAAGGAAGCAAGATGGAGCTTCAGGCCCTAAAACAGAGCTGGAGTCTTAGCCATACTTACTGAGTATATGAATGAATAAATCAAATAACGCTTCCAGGGACAGCCCTCACCAACTCCTCTGTGTGCCCTTTGGGGATTTTGTGGCTCCTACTGGCTCACCTCTGAGCCCTCAGTGCTTGGAGATGCCTGTGTCTCTCTTCACTTCCGGACTTGGGACTCCCCCAGAGCTGCTTGGGACCTCTTAGGGTCCTAGTCCTCACAGTAGAGACAGAGGGACTGCAGGAAACTTCTACAGGGAGACTGATTTTGGAAATTGCAGTTAATTACAATTAGCAGGCCTGGTGGCCAGCTGCGTGGTGGTGGTAGGGGTAAGGGCTGGGATGGACCTCTGAGATTCACACAAGCTAGTGAGGAGGAAGGGGCTGTTTCCTGGGAGGGTGGAGAGTAAGAAGGGGTGCACACCAGCGTGCAGGGACTCCTGGTGCGTGCCTTCAGGTCAGAGGCTTCGATGCTGCCCCGGGTTCTTGGCCTGGCTGGGCTTGAGTTTCAGGTTCGCCAGTGCTTCCGATTGTCGAGTCTCTTGCTCGGGTCTCCATTCGTGCCCGGGAGGCTCTGCGTTCCTGAGCTCTCAAGGACCTCGGTGGGGAGGGTTTCTGGGTAGTCTGTGTTAGAGTCCCGGCTCTGGGTGTGTACCGGGGGATGGGGTAGGGGTGTTCACGAGCTGGGCGTGCCTGTCACGGCAGGTTAGGCCCGCATCTCCCCGCGTGGCGGGCCGGAGGTTTCCAGAGTCCGGGTCGGGCGTGCAGATGGAGGGTGGGCAGGGACCCCGGGAGGCCGGGCGGGGGCGGGGCGCGGAGGGCCGGCCCCGGGGCGGGGCGAGTCCGCGAGGCTGGGGGCGGGGCGGCCCGGCCGCCTCACTTCGGCGAAGTTGGCGGCGCGGAGGCTGGCCCGGGACGCGCCCGGAGCCCAGGGAAGGAGGGAGGAGGGAGGAGGGAGGGTCGCAGCCGGCCGCCATGGGACCAGGGGCCCGGGGCCGCCGCCGCCGCCGCCCGATGTCCCTGCCACCGCCACCTCCGCCCGTGCGGGCGCTGCCCCTCCTGCTGCTGCTAGCGGGGCCCGGGGCTGCAGGTGAGGGCCCGGGGAACCTGGCGGGCGGGACCGGGGCGCAGGGGAGGGGGAGGGCAAGAACCCTCAAATCTGGGGTTGGGGGGTCCCGGGAGGCAGAGACCAGAGCCGGGGTAGAGGTGCAGGAGCTGGGAACTGTGTGCTAGTCCTGAGGGGGGGCTCAAAACGGGGGGCAGGGTGCCAGAGGCCTGAGGAAAAACGACCCTTGAGCGATCGAGGCTGCAGAAGAGGGGACCCTAGAGCCTGGAAGCTCGGGATGCGGCAATCGGGACTCAAGATTGGGGGGGTGTACCAAAGCCCGGGTCTCGCCCCCATCGCACCCCTGACCGGAGTCCTGGGAAAGTTACCACTAGGGCCTAAGTACCCCCAGGCCAAGGACCCCTCTCACAAAAGCCCCCCCACGCACACCCCGGGCGGGCCGGGCCAGGCGGGGGGCGGGGAGGGGGCGCGAAGTTCTGGGAGCTCTGAACTCGGAGAAAACTTCCCAGGCCAGAGAGCGGCAAGACCCGGAGCCGGAGCCGGAGCGGGAGCCGCAGCGGCGCCCGCGCCCCCTCCCCCGCCTGCTCCTGCGGCCGCCGGGATCCCGCAGCCCGGGGACCCCGCCTCTGTGCGGGGAGGGGAAGGGGCGAAGGCCCACGTGCTCCCCTCGGGCTGCGGCGCCCCCTCCCCGGCCGGCCGGGGCCCCCCGCCCCTCCTTCTCGCCGCTCTCCCCTCCCCCGCTCGGGACAATGGCTGCGCCGTCTAGACACCCCCTCCCCCCGGCCGGCCTCGCGCTTTCTTTGCCAGACAAAGCGGGACCCGCGGTGGGGCCGGAGCGGGGGCCGCGGGGGCGACCCCAACGCCCGCCCCGGGAGGCCTGGTTGGCGGGGGAGGGGCGCGGGCCGAGGGCCCCCCGCCGGGGGTCCCGGGGCGCCAACTGTGGGGCTCAGCGTTGGGCCGGATGGGGGTTGCGGGAGGCACCGGCCTCCGGGACCTAAGCTAAGCAGGACCCGGCAGAAGCTGCCGCCCCCGCGGGGCCAGCGCACGCTCATGGCCTGGCACACACTGGCAGGCACAGGAGGCTCTGGGTCACACACAGGCAGATGCGAATGTGCAGGCACACATACCCGGCTGGCCTCAGCTCACACATTGACAGGCACGCACACACAAATATGATCGCACGTGTGCGGGGCAGCCCCGGCTCAAGGCCTGGCACACACTATACTTGCACGCACTTGGACACCTGGAGACAGGTGCACAGACAGGTACATCCAGCCCTTACTGGACACCCCGTCCATACACACATACAGATGTGAGGAAAACACGCTCACATCTGTAGAGACGCCACAGACTCAGCTGGTCTGAATACAGCACACACATCTGTACACTGCTGCATGGATGTGCAGTTCACACACACTCACCCACACTGACATACACATGCAGATTCAAATTTAGCTGCATGAGGACTTCCCGGTGCATGCTCAAGTCCTCACATCTGTAGGTTGATGCACAAGCTCAGGAGCGTGTGTGTGCACATGCGCACGTGCGCGTGCACGCAGACACACACACACACACACACACACACAGCTCATGTGGCTCACAGCTCAGCAGGGTGGGAGCTTTGGGAGGGAACAGCTTGTGTCACAAGGCCTCCCGTGTGACTTCACACCAAAGGAACACCCACAGGCCCCTGTCTGGGTGACAGTGTTCTGTCAGCTTGTCCCATGAGGAGGGGACACTTGCCACTTTGGGCCATTCTCATTCTCAACTCATTCTGTCCTTGTCTCTATCCTCTGTCTCTTCTCTGTGTCTACCTGCTTCTAGTTGCTTCTTTTACAAATGTCTCTTTCTCTCTAATGCGCTCTCTCTCTCTCTCACACACACACACACACACACACACTCACACTCACTCACACTCACACACACACACACACACACACGCCCCACACCTGCCCATGTACACACAAAATTCTGCACTAGCTCAGACCTGGCCACCCCCTGTCCCAGCTGGCAGGACAGTTAGACTATGCCACACCCGAAAGGGACACAGCCCTCAGGGATGGGGACTCTGTCCCTCCCTCCAGCACACACCCATCCTCTGTGACACCCGTGGCCAGCTCCCCATTTAGATTTCACTCACTCCTGGGGACACGCCTCGGCCCCTCTACAAGAGGGAGCACAGAGGGCTGCAGGCTGGACTAGATGCCCACACACATCAGGGCAAGGAAGACCCAAGAGACCCAGGACAGCCTGCCCCGCCATTGCCCCAAGACCAGGGCAAGGAGCCTCAGACCTCCCCTTAACCGTCAGTACCCTCACTTCCTGACTCCGCACCCCTTATTCTGCACATCTTAGCCCTGGCAGCTTCCTGAGCCCCCACATCTGGCACAATCAGCCCCTCCCTCCTCCCGCCCCTGCCTTGTGGTTCCCAGGGCTCGAGCTGGCAGGGACAGCTGCAGCCCCAACAGCTGGGACGGGGCGGGGGCCGTGGGAACCACAGATAGGGGCCTCTCTGCACCCACAGAGACACCCCCAGCCCAGTGCAGCTGTTGCAGGGCAGAGGGAGGGGCTCTGTCGCTCGGCATCGGGGTTCTCACTGGGGCGCCCAGCTGACCCCCCACCTTCCTTTGCCCTACACAGCCCCCCCTTGCCTGGACGGAAGCCCGTGTGCAAATGGAGGTCGTTGCGCCCAACTACCCTCCCGGGAGGCTGCCTGCCTGTGAGTGCCTGGCACAGTGCCATCAGTGGGCCCCGCGTGGGGAGGGTCCACCTTCCCCCTCTGCCTGTGCTCATCCCACTTCCTCCACACGTGTGGCTTGGGCAGCCCCTTATGTGTCCCTGTCGGGAATTGAGCGGGGTTGAGAGAGCAAGGGGTTCTGGAGTCTGCCTGGCCTGAGTTCAAATCCCACATCACATAATTGACTGGCTGGGAACTAAACCCTTTAAGTCTCAGTGTACTGGTCTGGAAAATGGGTCCAGTAAACCCAACTGCATGGAGGTCTTGGCCTCTTCAGGTCACATGTAAACCCCCTTAATGGAGGCAGCTATTATTCAATCAGCAAACTTTTCAGGGAGTGAGGACATCATTCACACTCCCATGTCTCAAGATTTTGCAGTGAGAGCCAGGTATGGTGGTGCACACCTGTCATCCCAGGACTTGGGAGGCTAAGACAGGAGGATAGCAGGTTCAAGGCCAGCCTCAGCAACTTAATGAGACCCTTAGCCACTTAGTAAGACCCTGTTTCAAAATAAAATAGGGCTGGGACTGTAGCTTGGAAGTAGACATCCCCTGGGTTCAATCCCCAGTGCCAAAAAAACAAAAACAAAAACAAAAAAAATTTCATGATGAGACCTGGGTGTGGTGGCGTGCACCTGTAATCCCAGTACTTGGGAGGCCAAGATAAGAGGATCACAGGCTCAAGGACAGCCTCAGCAATTCGGCAAGGTCTTCAACAATTTAGCAAGATCCTATTTCAAAATTAAAAATAAGCTGGGCATGGTAGCACACGTCTGTAATCCCAGTACTTGGGAGGCTGAGACAGGAGGATCGCAGGTTCGAGGACAGCCTTAGCAACATAGCAAGACTCTCAGCAACCTAGCTAGACCCTGTTTCAAAATAAAAAAAAATAAAAAAGGGCTGAGGGGGTGTAGCTTGGAGGTAGAATGCCCCCTGGGTTCAATCCCCAGTACAAAACAAACAAAACTCCCCAATCCCCCCAACAAAAACCATGGTGGGGGGCACAGGAGGCCTATAGTACATTCCCGCTAGGCCACTTTCTTGCTGTGTGAACCTTGGGCTAGGCCCTTCCCCTCTCTCAACCTCTCTGCATCTGTGAAATAGGAGTGCTTTTCCCTGGCTTGCAACTGTGAGGCAGCATTTAGTTGTCCCCTAGCACAAGGACAGAGAGGGCTGTGGGCTAGGAGAGAGCCCTGCAGAGGCAGAGAGCTCAGCTGGAGTTCTGGGCTCTGGGACACCTTGAGAAGTGCTTGGAACTTTCTGAGTCTCAGTTTTTGCATCTGAAAAAATGGGACAGTAACAGCTGTTTCTTTATGGGGTTGGCTGTAAAGGTTAAAAGAGACCCTTCATATGATGTGCTAGGCAAACAGTAAGTGCCCCATAAATGCTCATAAATAATAATGATAGGGAATGACAGGAAATAGGGGAACATGCTCTCAGGGTTACGGGGAAAGGCTCGGTCCCTTTAGGTTATCATTAGTCATAGCAGTTCACCCAGTAGCCATTAATTAATTCATCAATGTATTCATTTATTCAACACCATGTGAGCCAGGCATTGGATCAGGCACCGGGTGGGTCTGGAGTGATTTTAGAGCTAGGAGAGGCTCCTTTGAGGTTACACACGCACTTTTTTTTGGCTGGAACTTGGGTTCACCTGTTTGGGGGTGCTGAGCTGGCGTGCGCGCGCGCGGGTGCGTGCGTGCGTGTGTGTGTGTGTGTGTGTGTGTGTGTGTGTGTGTGTCCTGGGGCTGGGGTCTGCGTGGTGCGGCTGGGGAAAAGTGTACCCTTACCTAGAACCACTCACCTGGGAGGCCGAGGCGCAGGGCCGGGCGCCTGCGCAGTGGAGCTGCACGCCTGGAATACTGCCGACAGGTGAATGCGCCGCAGGCTGCCCCGCCCCTCGACAGGTGAATCACCGGCGCGCTCGGCTGCCCGGAGACCGGATCTCCCAGAGTGGAGCGGGCTCAGTCACGAGTAGGGCTGCCGGAGAGCCACTCCCTAAGCACCCCCAGACCTCCAGGATCTTCAGAGTCTCAGATACTCCGGTCCTTTGAGGGATGCACCAAACTGTCACCCCCCCCCCATTCCTCGGTCTCTGCCACAAAGTAGGCTCCAAGCCCTGGGCCTATCACCCAGTCCTCGCCTCTCCCCACCCCCGCTGGCCGGCCCCCCTCCAAGTCCGCGCTCCCTCCCGCCCCCCCAAAGCTCAGGCCGTAGGGCGGGGCGCGGGCTGGGCTGGAACCGGCCCGACCGGTCGGCGGGGACGCGGGGCGCAGAGCGTGGGAACCCGCCCGCGGCGCAGGGAGGGGGCCGCGCGGGCCGCGCCCTGCCTGGCTGAGGGACCGCTGTCCTTGGCGCCCCCTCCCTCTGGCGCAGGGTCTTCGTCCCCGAGCCTTTGAGGAGGGGGCTGAGAGCTGTATCTTCCCCTCCTGACGCCACCCGCACCCAGGCCGGGCTGTGCCCCGACTTGTTTCTCTCGGGACCGGGGTGGGGGGACATATGGGTGACGCTAAGAACTGAATCACTTGCTTGAGTTCAGTCCCGGGGTCTGGGGCCAGCCGGAGGGAGGACACCCGCGCAAGTATCGGGAGGAGGGGGCGGAGGTGCTGGAGGAGGCGGTGTCGGAGGCGGAGCCTGGACCTCCCGGCTCCTCCAAGCCCCTCCCTCAGAATCTTCCTCCCGGAGGCCCCTGGAGGTTTCTGATGCCCCGACCACCCCTCCCAGTTCCCATGCCCCTTGCGCTCAAGGCGGCCTTGGTGGGCTTGGGGAGGGGTCTGCAGGCTGATGAGCCTCCCCAACGCTCCTGCATGGGAGGAAGGTTGCCTGAGTCCAGGAGAAAGGAGTTGAGGGCTTGTGGGAGTTCCCCCGCCTGTCCGTGCCAGCGAGAGTCGCCCATATCCGCGTGGGAGGCCATGTGGTTTGGTGTTCACGTCTGCCAGGCCAATCTGTCCGGTTGGTGTGTTCCTCTGTGCGTCTGTGGTTTCTGGGTCTGACTGGGTGTGGCTGTGGAGTCGTGTACTGCACTCTGAGACTGTCAATTTGCTGTTCCTTCTGCCTGGAATGCCCTTCCCTACACCACCCTCTGGCCGGCTCCTTGCCTTCTTTTTTAAATTTTTAAGTTTATTTTTTGGTACTGGGGATTGAATCCAGGGGTGTTCTACCTCTGAGCTACATCCCCAGCCCTATTTTATCTCTTTATTTATTTTGAAACAGGGTCTCCCTAACTTGCTGAGGGTCTGGCTATGTTCCCGAGGCTGGCCTCAAACCTGTGATCCTCCTGTCTCAGCCTTCCGAGTACTTGGATTACAGGCATGTGCCATTATGCTCAGCCCTGGCCCTCTTTAGTCTCTGAAAATATAATACCCACTCTCTCCTTCCCACTGTTCCACCCACTTAGCTTGTGTAAGAGTTTCCTTAGACTGTTATAACAAATTACCGCACTGGGTGGCTTCAAACAACAGGAATGTATTCTCTAATCCTGGAGGCCTGAAGTCTGAATTCGAGGTGTTGGCAGGGCCATGATCCCTGCAGAGGTCCAGTGGAGAATCCTTCTCTCCCTCCTCCAGACTTGCTGCCGCCTCACCCACTATCTGTCTGCAAACGACTTTCTCTTTCCTCCTCCCAAATCTCTAGCCTTTCTCTAGTAAGGACACTTGTCATTGGATTGAGGGCCCCTGGGTGATCCAGAATGATCTCATCTTGACATCCTTCCTGTAATTACATCTGCAAAGACCCCATCTTCTATTTCCTTCCTTCCTTCCTTCCTTCCTTCCTTCCTTCCTTTCTTTCTTTTTCTCTCACTTTTGGGGGTTATTGAACCCAGGGGCATTCTACCTCTGAGCTACACCCTTAGCCCTTTTTATTTACTTTCTTTTCTTTTTTGTGGTACTGGGGATTGAACTCAGGGGCATTCTACCTCCAAGCTACACCCCCAACCCGATTTAATTTTTTTTGAAACAGGGTCTCGCTAAATTGCTAAGGCTGGCTTCGAACCTGCGATCCTCCTTTCTCAGCCTCCCAAGAACTGGGATTATAAGCATGTGCCACCATGCCTGGCTATTTTTTTACTTTCAAACAGGGTCTTGCTAAGTTGCTGAGGGTCTTGCTAAGTTACCCAGGCTGGCCTCAAACCTGCACTCCTCCTGTCTCAGCCTCCCAAGTACTGGGATTATAGGCATTCGCCCACACGTCTGACAAAGACTCTTTTCTTTTTTTCTTTTTGGTACTAGGGATTGAACCTAGAGGCATTCTACCTTCAAGCTATGCCCCCAGCCCGATTCTATTTCTTATTTGGAAACAGGGTCTCACTAGGTTGCTGAGAGCCTCACTAAGTTGCTAAGACTGGCTTTGAACTTGTGATCCTCCTGCTTCCCAAGTACTGGGATTACAAGCATGCGCCACCATGCCCAGTGCCCCTTTTTCTAAATAAGGTCATAGTCACAGGTTCTGGGGACATGGACATGTCCTTTTGGGGGCCACCTCTCAGCTTACTGGGCCCTTCGTGGTCCTTGCAGCTTAACCGTCCATTGCCAGTGCCTTGTGTATTAATTTGTTCCTTGTCTGTGTTCTCTTTGCCTGACCTGGCTGTGAGGATCGAGAAGGTAAGAAGCACATCAGTTGTGTTTGCTGCTGTTCTTCTATTACTTGACACGTAGTAGGTGCTCAGTAAATGTTCATCGGGAGGATGAAGGAGCGTGTGTATTTGCTGGTCTGTTGGTGCGGTGTGTTTTGCCTGTCCTGTGTGTGTCTGGGAATGTCCTAACCTGTCCTGCCTCCATCACACTGTCTCTGCCCACAGGTGCCCACCAGGGTGGGTGGGTGAGCGTTGCCAACTGGAAGACCCCTGTCACTCAGGCCCCTGTGCTGGCCGTGGTGTGTGCCAGAGCTCAGTGGTGGCAGGCACTGCCCGGTTCTCCTGCCGGTGCCCCCGTGGCTTCCGAGGTGAGAGGTGGGGGTCTGGAGGGGAGCCCCTGGCAGGCAGGGGTGCGGTCAGCCCCAGGCTCACCCTCTTCTGGTCCCTCCAGGCCCAGACTGCTCCCTGCCGGACCCCTGCCTCAGCAGCCCCTGTGCCCATGGTGCACCCTGCTCGGTGGGGTCCGATGGCCGCTTCCTCTGCTCCTGCCCACCCGGCTACCAGGGCCGCAGCTGCCGAACTGACGTGGATGAGTGCCGGGTGGGCGGGCCCTGCCGCCACGGTGCCACCTGCCTTAACACGCCAGGCTCCTTCCGCTGCCAGTGCCCGGGTGGCTACACAGGGCCCCTGTGTGAGAGTCCCGTGGCCCCCTGCGCGCCTTCCCCCTGCCGCAATGGGGGAACCTGTAGGCAGAGTGGCGACCTCACCTATGACTGTGCCTGCCTTCCCGGTGAGTGGGCCGGGCTCAGGGAAGGCACGATGGTGCAGGAGGGACAGCAGGCCAGCCTCTCAGTGACCATCTGCGCCTCCTCGCCATCCCAGGCTTCGAGGGCCAGAACTGCGAGGTGAATGTGGACGACTGTCCAGGACACCGATGTCTAAATGGGGGGACGTGTGTGGATGGCGTCAATACCTACAACTGCCAGTGTCCTCCAGAATGGACAGGTGGGCACCGGGGCTGAGGGGAGCTGGGTGGTGACCTTGGGAGGGTGGGCCCCCGCCAGGTGGCAAGACTAGTACACCTGTGTGTCACAGGCCAATTCTGCACGGAGGATGTGGACGAGTGTCAGCTGCAGCCCAATGCCTGCCACAACGGGGGCACTTGCTTCAACACGCTGGGTGGCCACAGCTGCGTGTGTGTCAACGGCTGGACGGGCGAGAGCTGCAGTCAGAATATCGACGACTGTGCCACAGCCGTATGCTTCCACGGGGCCACCTGCCACGACCGCGTGGCCTCCTTCTATTGTGCCTGCCCCATGGGCAAGACTGGTAAATGGCTGTTTTTCCTGTGAGCATTAGGGAGCCATTGATGGTTCTGGAGTGTGGCGAGGGTAGACTCTGCTTTGAATGTTATAGAAAGATTATGCTGGGGCTGGGAATGGCAGCACATGCCTGTAATCCCAGTACTTGGGAGGCCGAGACAGAAGGATTGCAGGTTCAAGGACAGCCTCAACAATGTAGTGAGATTCTCTTCAACCTAGCGAGACCCTGTTTCAAAAGACAAAAAATAGAAAGGGCTGGGGGTGTAGTTGGGAGGTAGAATGTCCCTGGGTTCAATCCCCAGTATTAAAAGAAAAAAAAGTTTGTAATTTCTTTTCTTTTTTTTTTCAGTACTGGGGATCGAATCCAGGGGTGTTCTACCTCTGAGCTACACCCCCAGCCCTATTTTTTATTCTTTATTTTGAAACAGGGTCTCACTGATTTGTAGAGGGTCTCACGAAGTAACTGAGGCTGACCGCGAACCTGCGATCCTCCTGTCTCAGCCTCCCAAGTACTGGGATTACAAGTGTGTGCCACCATGCCTGGTTTGCAATTTATTTTCAAATGGCCTGGGGGTGGGGGAGGTTGACAGATGAACAATTGTTGAATCTAGGTGGTGCCTATATGAATAATCAACTTTTCTGTATGTTTGAACATTTTCATAATAAATAAATTAAAAGAAAAAAAAAACTACTAAGCTGGGTGTGGTGACACAGGCCTGTAATCCTAATACTTGGGAGCCTGAAACAAGAAGATCGAAAGTTTAAGACCAACCTGAGACCCTGTTTCAAAAGAAAAGGGGGGGTTGGGGTTGGGGTTCAGAGGTGGAGCTCAAGCCTAGCAAGGCTGAGGTTCCTGGTTCAATCCCCAGCACACACACACATACCCCAAAATGCAAGGGAGGAACAGTCCCTGACCTCTGCCTACCCTTTCTCAGGCCTCCTGTGTCACCTGGATGACGCCTGTGTTAGCAACCCCTGTCATGAGGATGCTATCTGCGACACGAACCCTGTGAACGGCAGGGCCATTTGTACCTGCCCACCTGGCTTTACTGGAGGGGCCTGCGACCAGGATGTGGATGAATGCTCCATCGGTGAGGGGGCACACCCTCTGAAAAAGAGGCGAGAAAGGGGGAGAGGTGTGGCCTCGGATGGCCACGCCCACACCGGCTGTGACCCCCTCCCGCAGGTGCTAACCCCTGCGAACACCTGGGTCGGTGCGTGAACACGCAGGGCTCCTTCCTGTGCCAGTGTGGTCGCGGTTACACTGGACCACGCTGCGAGACTGACGTCAACGAGTGTCTGTCCGGGCCCTGCCGCAACCAGGCTACGTGCCTGGACCGCATTGGCCAGTTCACCTGCATCTGTATGGCAGGTGCGTGGTGGGCGTGGCGGGGGCGGGTCCTGGAGTCTGGTAGAGGTGAGAGAAGCCCAAGGGATGCAACTGGGTTTAAAGTGAGATCCGAGCCAGTCGTGGTGGCACATGCTTGTAATCCCAGTACTTGGGAGGCTGAGACAGGAGGATCACAGGTTTGAAGCCAGCCTCGGAAACTTAGCGAGACCCTCTGCAACTTCGTGAGACCCTGTTTCAAAATAAGAAATAAAGAGCCGGGCGTGGTGGCGCACGCTTGTAATCCCAGTACTTTGGGAGGCGGAGACCGGAGGATCCAGGTTCGCGGCCAGCCTCAGCTCTCTCGCTCTCTCTCTCTCTCTCTCTCTACCTAGTGAGGCCCTCCGCAACTTCATGAGACCCGGTTTCAAAATAAAGTATAAAAAATAGGGCCGGGGGTGTAGCGCAGAGGTAGAACGCCCCTGCGTTCAATCCCCGGTACCGCAAAAAAAAAAAAAGAAAGAAATAAAATCGGGTTGGGGGTATAACTTGGAGGTAGAATGCCTCAGGGTTCCATTCCCAGTACCAAATAAATAAATAAATAAATAAATAAATAAATAAATAAATGGATAAGTAACATGAGATCCTCCTGGGAGCAATGGTGCTCGCCTGTAATCCCAGTACTTGGGAGGCTGAGCGAGGAGGATCACAGTTCGTGGCCAGTCTTGGAAACTTAGCGAGGCTCTCAGCAACCTAGTGAGACTCTGTTTCCAAATAAGAAATAAAATCAGGCTAGACCCTGTTTGAAAATAAAAAATAAGCCAGTCGTGGTGGCACATGCTTGTAATCCCAGTACTTGGGAGGCTGAGACAGGAGGATCGCAGGTTCAAAGCCAGCCCTGGAAATTTAGCGAGGCTCTCAGCAACCTAGTGAGACCCTGTTTCTAAATAAGAAATAAAATCAGGCTGGGGGTGTAGCTTGGAAGTAGAATGCCTCTGGGTTCAATCCCCAGTACCAAAAAGAAAAAAGAAAAAAGAAAAAGTACTGGGGGTATAGCTCAGTGGTAGAGTGCCCCTGGGTTCAAAAATTAATTGATCAATTAAAGGTGAGATCTGGGCAAATACTTAGCATGGTTGAGGCCCTGAGTTCCATCCCAGAACCACCAAAAAAATAAATAAAATTCTTAGAGACAGAAACCTGGGAGGAGGTGGGGGCAGGGTTGGAGCAGAATCTTTCTGGAAGCTGTGGGAGCGCTGGCGTGGGCCCAATGGAGTCCACAGAACCTCAGATGGGCTGGCAGAGTCCAGGCTTCAGGTGCTGTTTAGGGGAGGGCAGTGTGTGTGGGGCAAGTCACTGCCCTGATGTCAAAGTGGAGCCTGCAGCCTGGCAAGGTGG
The DNA here is from genome assembly GCA_004027185.1 of Glis glis. NCBI lineage: Eukaryota > Metazoa > Chordata > Mammalia > Rodentia > Gliridae > Glis > Glis glis. The sequence continues at coordinate 16,771 of PVJS01009667.1, forward strand.
CACTCCTATAATCCCAGTACTTGGGAGGCTGAGACAGGAGGATTGCAGGTTCGAGGTTAGCCTCAACAACTTACCGAGACTCTGTCTCAAAATAAAAAATAAAGCGGGCTGGGCGTATAGCTCAGTGGTAGCACAAAGTAGGGCCCGCAGGTGGTCCCGCATTCCCGCTGGGGAGGGACTTGAAGCTGTGTGCACAGCCGTGGCGGGCCCATATGGAGTCTCCTAAACCTTGGGCCAGTGGGGACCACAGCTGGTTGAGAAAACTCACCAGCTGTTGTTGTAAACTGAGTCTAAGGTGGAGCTGGGATGGGGCCGAGGCTCAGGGGATCTGTCTATGTGCACGAAGGGGAGTACCTCTCTCCTGTGTCCCCTTCAGACCAGAGGGAGGCCCCCACTTCTCTAACCCTCACTCCCAACCCCAGGCTTCACAGGAACCTACTGTGAGGTGGACATCGACGAGTGTCAGAGTAGTCCGTGTGTCAATGGTGGCGTCTGCAAGGATCGAGTCAATGGCTTCAGCTGTGCCTGCCCGTCGGGTGAGGATTTCAGGACAGAGTCTGGAAAAGATGGGTTCTCGCAGGGGCCGAGGCTCCAGTGTGGGAATCTATGAGATCAAGTTAGCAAATAACTTAGAATAGAAGCCACACATTTTAAAAACACTGACATTGCCAGGTACATGCTAGTGATCCCAGCGACTCAGGAGGCCGAGGCAGGAGGATCGCAAGTTGGAGGTCAACCTGGGCAATTTAGCAAGACCCTGTCTCAAAATAAAAAGTGAACTGGCCATGGTGGCACAGGCTTGTAATCCCAGTACTTGGGAGGCTGAGACAGGAGGATCGCAGGTTCAAGGACAGCCTCAGCAAGTAGCGAGACTCTCATCAACCTAGTGAGACCCCGTTTCCAAATTAAAAAAAAATAGGGCTGGGGGTGTAGCTCAGAGGTAGAATGACCCTGGGTTCGATCCCCAGTGCTACAAAAAATAAATAAATAAATAGTAAAAAGGAGCCAGGTGTGGAGGCACAGGCTTGTAATCCCAGTACTTGAGAGGCTGAGACAGGAGGATTGTGGGTTCGCGACCAGCCTCAGAAATTTAATGGACCCTCTGTGACTTAGTGAGACCCTGTTTCAAAGTAAAAAATAAAATAAGCCAGGCATGGTGGCGCATGCTTGTAATTCCAGTACTTGGGAGGCAGAGACTGGAGGATCCAGGTTCATGACCAGCCTGAGCTACTTAGTGAGGCCCTCCACAACTTAGTGAGACCCTGTTTCAAAAAAAAGAACAAAAAATAGGGCTGGGGATGTAGCTTGAAGGTAGAATGCCCCTGGGTTCAATCCCCAGTACTGCAAAATAAATAAATAAATAAATAAATAAAATAAAATAAAATAGGGCTGGGGGTGTAATTCAGAGGTAGAATGCCCCTGGGTTCAATCCCTAGTACCACCACCACAAAAAAAAAAAAAAAAAAAAAAAAAAAAAAAAAAAAAAAAAAAAAAAAAAAAAAAAAAAAAAAAAGCGAAAGGGGCTGGGGTTGTAGCTCAGAGGTAGAGAGCCCTTCGGTTCAATCCCCAGTATCACAAAACAAAATGAAACACAGCAAAACATCAAAATTAAAGCCAAGTCAATGGGGTTTCCCACAGGGATGGTGAGGGGTGGCTCCCCTGACCCTCTCTGAGTCTCCTTTCATCCCACTTCCCACCCCAGGCTTCAGCGGGTCCACGTGCCAGCTGGATGTGGATGAATGCGCAAGCACGCCCTGCAGGAACGGCGCCAAGTGCGTGGACCAGCCTGATGGCTACGAGTGTCGCTGCGCAGAGGGTGAGGAGGACAACTGGCAAGACTGTGGAGGCAGGGCTGAGGGGGGAGATGACCAAAAACGGCCATGGGGAGAGCTTGGGGGTGGGGCTTCAGCCAGGCTAGGACAGAGCCTGGGGTGCAGCTAATGATGGAAGCAGGCTGAGGTTACTAGGGGTGGGGCCAAAGGGTCTTGCAGAGTACCAGGTGCATGCCCCTGGTAAAGGGCAGGTTCAATCCCCTCTACCTAGCTGGGTGTGGTGGTGCAGGCCTGTAATCTCAGTACTTGGGAGGCTGAGACAGGATTGTAGGTTCAAAGCCTGCCTTAGCAATTTAGTGAGACCCTGTTTCAAAATAAAAAGTAAACTGGGCATGGTGGTGCCTGTAATCCTAGTACTTGGGAGGCTGAGACAGGAGAATTGCAGGTTTGAGGCCAACGTCAGCAACTTAGTGAGACCCTGTTTTAAAATAAGAAATAGAATTGGGTTGGGGATGTAGCTTGGGTAGAATGCCCCTGGTTCAATCCTCAATACCCCAAATAAATAAATAAACAGATAAACAATTTAAAAAAGGGCTGGGTGTAGCTTGGAGGTAGAATGTCTCCGGGTTCAATTCATAGTACCCCCCCAAATATCCCTCTAACTTCCCTAGGAACCCCATTTGTGCCCCCTTTCCAGTCAGGGGTGGGGCCTTCGTTGTTAGACGGTGGCTCTTGGAGCTGGATGGACCCCAGGCAAGCTAGGGGTGGGGTCTGGACTGAGCCCGCCTCCTGTTAGCTGGATGGGCAGGGCCTGAGATAGAGCAGAGCCAGGATGGGCGGAGGCCCTAACAGTGGGTGGGCCCTTGGCGAGTGGGCGGAGCCTGACCCCGTGGCCCTGCAGGTTTCGAGGGCACATTGTGTGAACGCAACGTGGACGACTGCTCCCCGGACCCATGCCACCACGGGCGCTGTGTGGACGGCATTGCCAGCTTCTCCTGTGCCTGTGCCCCCGGGTACACAGGCACACGCTGTGAGAGCCAGGTGGACGAGTGCCGCAGCCAGCCCTGCCGCCATGGGGGCAAATGCCTAGATCTGGTGGACAAATACCTCTGTCGCTGTACTCCGGGCACCACAGGTGGGGCAGGGGTGGACACAACACACCTGGAGGGGCACGGAGGGGCTGGGAATGGTGCATGACAGCAGTGGCTACTCCTGGCCACGTTCCCCCAGGTGTCAACTGTGAGGTCAACATTGACGATTGCGCCAGCAACCCTTGCACCTTCGGAGTCTGTCGCGATGGTATCAACCGCTACGACTGTGTCTGTCAGCCAGGTTTCACAGGTGGGTGAGCAGTTGCCATGGAGACAGTGTTCCTATAGGGTGAGGGTGAAGCTACCCATCTTGTTGGCTGGGTTCCCATCCCATCCAAAGAGATTGTCCGCACTGTGCCCTGAGGTTTGGTTTGGGGCTGTCCCTATATTGGCTCGTGATTATTCTGGAGCAGAGGTGATGCTGTCCAGACTCAGGGCTGGGGTTGTGTCTGTGTGGTGACAAGGTATAATCTTTGGTGGAAATAAAAGTGACCTCGTAGCCGGGTGGGGTGGCGCACGCCTGTAATCCCAGTATTGGGGAGGCTGAGACAGGAGAATCGCAAGTTCAAGGACAGCCTCAGTAACTTCGGGAAACTCTCAGCAACCTAGGGAGATCCTGTCTCAAAGCAAAAAGTAAGTCGGGCGTGGTGGCGCATGCTTGTAATCTCAGTACTTGGGAGGCTGAGACAGGAGGATCGCAGGTTCACAGCCAGCCTGAGCTCCTTAGTGAGGCCCTCCGCAACTTAGTGAGACCCTGTTTCAAAATAAAGAATAAAATAGGGCTAGGGGTATAGCTCGGAGGTAGAATGCCCCTGGGTTCCATCCCCAGTACCAAAAAAAAGGGGGTTCTGGGGGTGTAACTCAGAAGTAGAATATCCCTGGATTCAATCCCCAGTACCAAATAATAATAATAATAATAATAATTATTATTATTATTATAATTATAATAAATTCGGGGACTGGGGTGATCTGGTGCAAGACAGCTCTGGGTCCAGGAGGTAGCTGTCCTAATTTGCATAAGAGCCATACATTATGAGATTGGGGTTGTCCTTGCTTAGGGACATGGCTGTGCTGAATGGGATAGGGTGGGCTCCTCTGTCCTGGTCCTGGGACGAGTTTGCTTGCATGTTTCCCAGGGCCCCTCTGCAATGTGGAGATCAACGAGTGTGCATCCAGCCCGTGCGGAGAGGGAGGCTCCTGCGTGGACGGGGAGAACGGCTTCCACTGCCTCTGTCCCCCGGGCTCCCTGCCTCCGCTGTGCCTCCCCCCGAGCCATCCTTGTGCCCACGAGCCCTGCAGTCACGGCGTCTGCCACGATGCGCCTGGCGGGTGAGGCCCCTCCCCAATCCCTGACCCCTCCGCTGTCTCCCCGGACCCCTTGCTACCCCTGACTGCCTTCCCTGCCAGGTTCCGCTGTGTGTGTGAGCCTGGCTGGAGTGGCCCCCGCTGCAGCCAGAGCCTGGCTCGAGATGCCTGTGAGTCCCAGCCCTGCCGGGCTGGCGGGACCTGCACCAGCGACGGGATGGGCTTCCACTGCTCCTGTCCACCTGGCGTCCAGGGTGTGTGTCCCCTCCTCCCCTCGCCAGGCTCCCTGACACCCTCGTTGTTCTCATTTCCTTTCTACTCTACTCTCTATTCTTGTTGCTTTTCCTTTTTCCCTCTGAGGAGCTCCTTAGGGAGATCGTTGCAGGTTCAAGACCAGCCTCAGCAACTTAGCAAGACTCTATTTCAAAATAAAAAATAAAAATAGGGTTGGGGGTGTAGCTTGAAGGTAGAATGCCCCTGGGTTCAGTCCCCAGTACCACACTTGCACACGTGCGCACACACGTACACACAAACACACAAAAGGTGGGGATTCCAGGGAGGGGCAAGATGGGGACAGGGAGTCCCTCAAGACAATCCCATTCTGTTGGCCCCTTCCACAGGCCGCCAGTGTGAGCTGCAGTCTCCCTGCACCCCAAACCCCTGTGAGCATGGGGGTCATTGTGAGTCTGCTCCTGGCCAGCCGACCATCTGTGCCTGTCCCCCAGGCTGGCAAGGTACATCAGCCACCGCGTCTCCCTCCTCCTCTCCTTTACTTTCTCTGCACCTTGCCCCCCACTGGGTGATGCTGTGGGCCTGGGGGAGGACTCGCCCCAACCCTGCTTTTGAGGGGAGCATGCTTCTCAGAAAGGACAGGGCTTAACGTGGACACTCACAGCCCATATGGGTCAGCTCTGGAGAGGAAGCACTATGGGGTCGGGGGTGCTGGGACCCAGGCTGAGGTTTGGGGACATTGGGAGAGGCAAAAGGAAATTCCAGAATGGCAAAGTTCAGAGGCAAATTGCTTCTTCTTGCCAGGTGTGGTGGTTCATGCCTGTAAACCCAGCAACTCTGGAGACTGAGGCAGGAGGATAGCAAATTCAAGGCCAGTCTGGGCAACTTAGTGAGACCCTGTTTCAAAATAAAAAATAGAAGCCAGGCGTGGTGGCGCACGCTTGTAATCCCAGTACTTGGGAGGCTGAGACCGGAGGATCCAGATTCACGGCCAGCCTCATCTACTTAGTGAGGTCTTCCGCAATTTAGTGAGACCCCGTTTCAAAATAAAGAATAAGGCCGGGGGTGGTGGCGCACGCTTGTAATCCCAGTACTTTGGGAGGCGGAGACCAGAGGATCCGGGTTCGCGGCCAGCCTCAGCGCTCGCTCACTCTCTCTCTCTCTCTCTCTCTCTCTCTGTCTCTCTCTACTTAGTGAGGCCCTCCGCAACTTCATGAGACCCGGTTTCAAAATAAAGTATAAAAAATAGGGTCGGGGTGTAGAGCGGAGGTAGAATGCCCCTGGGTTCAATCCCCGGTACTGCAAAAAAAAAAAGAAAAATAAATAAA
>PVJS01009667.1:22597-34140 GCA_004027185.1 Glis glis
ACTTAGTGAGGTTCTCCACAACTTAGTGAGACCCTGTTTCAAAATAAAGAATAAAAATAGGGCTGGAGGTGTAGCTCTGAGTAGAATGCCCCTGGGATCAATCCTCAGTACCGCCAAAAAAAAAAAAAAAAAAAGAAAAGGGCTGGGCTTGGTGGCACATTCCTGTAATCCCAGTACTTGGGAGGCTGAGACAGGATCACAGGTTCAAGGACAACCTTGGCAATTTAGAGGGACCCTCAGCAATTTAATGAGACCCTGTTTCTTTTCTTTTTGTTTTTGTGGTACTGGGGATTGAACGCAGGGGCATTCTGCCTCTGAGCAACATCCTAATTTATCTATCTATTATCTATCTATCTATTTATTTATTTAGTGTGTGTGTGTGTGTGTGTGTGTGTATGCGTGTATGTATGTATGTGTTACTGGGGATTGAACCCAGGGGCATTCTACCTCTGAGCTACACCCCCAGCCCTATTTTATTATTTTATTTTGAAACAGGGTCTTACTAAGTTGCAGATGGACTCACTAAGTTGCTGAGGCTGGCCGCGAACCTGCGATCCTCCTGTCTCAGCCTCCCAATACTGGGATTACAAGCGTGTGCCACCATGCCTGGCTCTATTTTAGTTTTTAGAAACAGGATCTCACTAAGTTGTAGAGGGCCTCAATTAGTTGCTGAGGCTGGCCATGAACCTGCGATCCTCCTGTCTCAGCCTCCCAGGTGCTGGGATTACAAGTGTGTGCTACCATGCCCAGCTGAGACCGTTTCAAAATAAAAAATAAAAAGGGCTGGGGATGTAGCTCGGAGGTAGAATGCTCTTGGATCCATCCCCTGTACCAAAAAAAAAAAAAAAAAACTAACAAAAAACCCCAAAAGGTTTATTCTTGCCTTTATCTGTCTCAACCTGCAGGTTCTTCCTGAGACCCAGGGACCCTCAGACCTACCTGTACCCTCTAACCCTAGGTGTTACCTTGCTCCCCACCCCCAGGCCCACGATGCCAGCAGGATGTGGATGAGTGTGCTGGGCCCTCGCCCTGCGGTCCCCATGGTTCCTGCACCAACCTGGCGGGGAGTTTTAGCTGTACCTGCCACGGGGGCTACACCGGCCCTTCCTGCGATGAGGACATCGATGACTGTGACCCCAGTGAGTGCAGGGGAGCTCTGGGGGGTGTTGCCCTGGGGAACACATTCCTCAGGCCCCCGCAGTGCGGCTGGCACTGTGGTTTCCTTGCATCTCCACGGCTCTCTTACTCTGATTTTACTCCTGTGGAAACCGAGGCCCCAGGAGGTCAGCAACTCACTCACGGTCACACAGCAGCTTAGGGATGAGCTGGGCATGGAGCACAGGTCTCTCTGATCCTGAAACTGTGTATTGCCTCTGGCAGCAAGTGAGTTAGTATTGGTGTAAAGTATGAGATAAGAGGTTCCCAGGGCCTGAAGCGGTGGTGCATACCTGTAATCCCAGTGATTCAGCAGATTGAGGTAGGAAGATTGCAAGTTCAAGGCCAGCCTGGGCAACTTAGCAAGACCCTGTCTCAAAAGAAAAAAGAAAAAGGGCTGGGGTGTAGTTCAGTGGTGGAGCACTTGGGAGTGCTGTCTCATAGACAAATAACCAAGTCATGCATGCGATTTAAAATTTCTAGTAGTCACATGGAAAAAGTAAAAGGAGGGGCTAGGAGTAGAGCTCAGAGGAGAGTGCTTACCTAGATTCATGAGGCCCTGGGCTCAATCTCCAGCAATACACACACACACACACACACACACACAGTAAAAAGAAATGGGTGATGTTAAATTTATTTTATTTATTTATTTTTTTTTTGCGGTACCGGGGATTGAACCCAGGGGCGTTCTACCTCCGAGCTACACCCTCGGCCCTATTTTTTTTTTATACTTTATTTTGAAACCGGGTCTCACAAAGTTGCGGAGGGCCTCACTAAGTAGCTGAGGCTGGCTGCGAACCCCGATCCTCCAGTCTCCGCCTCCCAAGTACTGGGATTACAAGCATGCGCCACCATGCCCGGCTTGCTTGGCAGCTTTAAGGGGCTTTTTGGTTCCCCCAAAACTCTCCCTTTCCATACAGACATGGTTTCCAGAAAAGGGAGGAGATAGAGCCACGAAAGGGGACAGAATTTGATCCCTTTGACCAAATGTGTCCCTTCCCCTTCCCTGGGTGCCTCCTGAGTTGCCCTCTAGCAATGCCAGGCCAGGCCAGGCCAGGCAACCGGGGCAAGGTGAGCCACCAGACCTCTTCCCTTCTGACTGCAGACCCGTGTCTCAATGGTGGCTCATGCCAGGACGGCGTGGGCACCTTTTCCTGCTCCTGCCTTCCGGGCTTCGCTGGCCCGCGCTGCGCCCTGGACGTGGACGAGTGTCTGAGCAGCCCCTGCGGCCTGGGCACCTGCACCGACCACGTGGCCTCCTTCACCTGCACCTGCCCGCCAGGATATGGAGGTCTCCACTGTGAGAGGGACCTGCCTGACTGCAGCCCCAGGTGGGCGAGGCTCGACTCTAAACTCAAGGCTCCCCGGCCTGAGGTGGGGCAGGGACCAGGGAGGGGGTCCTCTTCTTGGCATACATCCGAGAACTCTGATGGCTGAGGAAGGGACAGAGCCTCTGTCTGGAGGTCACTTTAGAGACTTTGGTCCTTGAGGGGTGGGACCCGCATTTGGTTCATAGCTGGGAAACTGAGGCTAAGGATGGGTGGGACCTTCGCTGGGGCTGTGGCTTCTGGTGGGGGGGTCATGGTTAGAGATTGGGAAACTCAGCCTGGTGTGGTGACGCACACTTGTCATCCCAATACTTGGGAGGCTGAGACAGGTGGATTGCAGGTTCAAGGCCAGGCTCAGCAACTTAGCGAGATCTTCAGCAACCTAGGGAGACCCTGTTTCAAAACAAAAAATAAAAAAAGAGCTGGAGGCCCTGTACTTGGGAGGCTGAGACAGGAGGATCGCAGGCTCGAGGACAACCTCAGCAAGTAGTGAGACTCTCATCAACCTAGTGAGACCCGTTTCCAAATAAAAATAAAAAATAGGGTTGGAGTTGTAGCTCTGAGGTAGAATGCTCCTGGGTTCAATCCCCAGTGAGAGAGAGAAGAGAAGAGAAAGAGAAAGAGAAAGAGAAAGAAGGGGAGGGGAGAGGGAGGGAGAAAGAGGGAGAGAGAGAGAAGCCCCCAGTTTTAGGAGAGAGGGTGGAGCCTGCGAGGGGGCGAAGCTTGACTCTCTTTCTCCCACCTCAGTTCCTGCTTCAATGGAGGGACGTGTGTGGACGGCGTGAACACCTTCAGCTGTCTGTGCCGCCCTGGCTACACTGGTGCCCACTGCCAACACGAGGTGGACCCCTGCCTCTCGCGGCCCTGTCTGCACGGGGGTGTCTGCAGCGCCATCCGCTCAGGCTTCCGCTGCGCCTGCCCAGAAGGCTTCACTGGCAGCTTGTGCCAGGTGGGCGGGGCCACAGGACATGGGGGCGTGGTCTGGGGAAGGGGCTTGCCTGGCATCCTGCACTAGAAGCTGGGCAGAGGCCACACGTGGTGGCACGCACCTGTAATCCTAATCCTTGGGAGGCTGGGACAGGAAGATCCAAGTTCAAGGCCAGCCTCGGCAATTTAGTGAGTCCCTATTTCAAAATAGAAAATAAAGCCGGGTGTGGTGGCACACACCTGTAATCCCAGTACTTGGGAGTCTGAGACAGAAGGATGCCAGGTTCGAGGCCAGCTTCAGCAATTTAGTGAGACCCTCAACAACCTAGCAAGACCTTGTTCCAAACCAAAACACTTAAAAAAAAACCCCAAAAAACAAACAAAAAAACAAGGCTGGGGGTATAGTTCAACGGTAGAGTGCCCCTGGCCTTAATCCCCAGTACCCACCCAAAATAATAGTAAAGTAAATAGGGGTATAGCTCAGAGGTAGAATGTCCCTGGGTTTAAACCCCCCAAAGCCAGGTAGAGTTTCTAGGGTGGACCCCAGCACCAATGCTGAGCTTTCCTTTCCAGACGGTGGTAGACTGGTGCAGCCGTGCACCCTGTCAGAATGGGGGTCGTTGTGTCCAGACCGGGGCCTATTGTCTTTGTCCCCCTGGATGGAGTGGCCGCCTCTGTGACATCCGAAGCCTGCCGTGCAGGGAGGCCGCAGCCCAGATTGGTGAGAAGCATGTGGCCGGGCGTGGGGGGCTCAGGAGGGTGTGTGAGCCGAATGAGGGTGCTGCTGAGCCCATGGGTGTGATGGAGTGTGTGGCTGAGTGACGGCTGGCTGGGTGGCGTATGTGTCTGTCACCGTGAGACAGCTGGGATGCGGTGTGACTGAGCTGGTGTGAGCATCCATGCGTATGTGGGTGATTGGAACCCGCCAGCTAGAGGATGTGACAGCCCTACGGAATGTGGGTGAGACCCTGGGACTGTTGCCAGCCAGGCGCTGGGCATGATGTGGGCAGGAAGAGGGAGGTGCGTGTAGCTTCCCCGTGCCTGATGCCACTCTCCTCTTCCCAGGGGTGCGGCTGGAGCACCTGTGTCAGGCAGGTGGGCAGTGCGTGGATCAGAACGGCTCCCATTACTGCGTGTGCCTGGAGGGCCGCACTGGCAGCCACTGTGAGCAGGAGGTGGACCCCTGCCTGGCCCAGCCCTGCCAGCATGGGGGCACCTGTCGTGGCTACATGGGGGGCTACGTGTGTGAGGTAGGGTGTGCCCCAGGGGAAGGAAGGGAACAGTCGTGTCTGGGCAGGTCTGGGTGTGTGCAGGCACGTGTTTCTGTGTCTCTACGTGGTGGGGGTATGTCTCTCTCTGGGTGTGTCTGCGTCCCCGCTCTCGTGGCTTCAGGTATATCTTTGTGGGGTCACTGTGGGTAGATCTGGGGGTGTGTGGGGGCTGCTTCTGTCTTCGGTGTTTCCTGGGTGTATCTGTGTGTGTCTGTGCATCATGTTTCTTTGGAACATGGCAGTGTCCCGGTGTGTGTGCAGTTATGTGTATCTGGGTGCATTTGCGCATGTGTCCCTCTCCTCTGGGCATGCTGGTGGCCCTCCACGCCTGGGTGTTCCCTTGTACTGGATGTGTCTGCATGTGGGTCCTGCACACTGGGCACGTCTCTGTGTGTCAGATGCCCATGGGTGTCCTTTTGTGCTGGAATGCTCTGTGCCTTCACAGGTGTGTCTAGGCATGTCCCGTGGCTCTTGGACTGAGTGGTCCCTCTCTCCCACACAGTGTCCAGCAGGCTATTCTGGTGACAGTTGTGAGGACGATGTGGATGAGTGTGTCTCCCAGCCCTGCCAGCACGGGGGCTCCTGCATTGACCTCGTGGACCGCTATCTCTGCTCCTGTCCCCCGGGGACGCTGGGTATGCCAGGGCCAGTGTTGGGGACAGGATAGGAGGCTGGGTCTCTATCTGCTGCTCACTGCTCTGTGCTCTCCCCCAGGTGTGCTCTGTGAGATTAATGAGGATGACTGTGGCCCAGGCCCACCCCTGGACTCCGGCCCCCGCTGCCTGCACAATGGCACCTGTGTGGACCTGGTGGGGGGCTTCCGCTGTAACTGCCCCCCAGGATACACGGGTTTGCACTGTGAGGCCAATATCAATGAGTGCCGCCCTGGGGTCTGCCACGCTGCACACACCCGGGACTGCCTGCAGGATCCAGGCGGGCACTTCCGCTGCCTTTGCCATCCTGGCTTCACAGGTAAGCACGAGAGGGTGGGCTGGCCCGGGGCCCTGCCTGTCGTTCCCTCTTTGTGTCTGATCCAGCTGCCCCTGCTGGTCCAGGTCCCCAATGTCAGACTGTCCTGTCTCCCTGCGAGTCCCAGCCCTGCCAGCACGGAGGCCAGTGCCGCCCCAGTCCCAGTCCCGGGGGTGGGCTCACCTTTACCTGCCACTGTGTCCAGGTAGGTGTGAGCAGCGTGGCCCCTGGGGGAGGGAGGGGAACGTGGTTCAGGGAAGGGTGTGGCTTTAGGGGAGACATGGAGGGAGATGCTGAGATGCCCCAGAGGTTTGGAGAGGCGGGGATAGGGTTGGGGTTTGGAGGCGTGACCTCCTGGAGAAGGCTGACTTATTGCGAAGCCGGCCACCTGGAGAGTTTGGGCGGGGCTTGGAGAGGTTGGCATCTCAACCTCTCCCTTGTCGCCCTCACTCTTCTTCTTCTTGACTCTCGCCCCTCTTCTCCACCCCCCATTTCTCTTCTTTCTTCTCTTCCCTCTGCCCCATTTTTTCTCTTTTCCCTGCCCCACCCCCAGCCATTTTGGGGTCCCCGTTGCGAACGTGTGGCGCGCTCCTGCCGCGAGCTGCAGTGCCCGGTGGGTGTCCCTTGCCAGCAGACGGCCCGCGGGCCTCGCTGCGTTTGTCCCCCAGGGATGTCGGGGCCCTCCTGCCGCGGCTCCTCCAGGGGGTCGCCCCCGGGGGTCGCCAACGCCAGCTGCGCAGCCGCCCCCTGTCTCCACGGCGGCTCTTGCCGCCCCGCGCCGCTCGCTCCCTTCTTCCGCTGCGCGTGCGCTCCGGGCTGGGCCGGCCCGCGCTGTGAGAGCCCCGCGGCCGCCACCGCGCCCGAGGTGCCGGAGGAGCCGCGGTGTCCGCGAGCCGCCTGCCAGGCCAAGCGCGGGGACCAGCGCTGCGACCGCGAGTGCAACAGCCCGGGCTGCGGCTGGGACGGCGGCGACTGCTCGCTGAGCGTGGGCGACCCCTGGCGGCAGTGCGAGGCGCTGCAGTGCTGGCGCCTCTTCAACAACAGCCGCTGCGACCCCGCCTGCAGCTCCCCCGCCTGCCTCTACGACAACTTCGACTGTCACACCGGTGGCCGCGAGCGCACCTGCAAGTGAGCCCCTCCATCCTTCCGTCCATGCATGGCCCTGCCTCTTCGGTCTCTCTGGCCATCTTTTCAAACCATTCTGTCTGGCAGTGAGGCACATCTGACCGTCCATGGGCCCTGCCTCTTTCTCTGTCTGTCCATGTGCCCCAGTCTTCCCGTCTATCTGTCAGTCCAGTCTGGGACCATCTGTTGGGCTGTTTCTTGACTTCCTGTGTCTATTTCTCCGTGCATACCATCTGCACATCCAGGTGTGATCCCTTGTCTGATGATCCATCTACCCATTGCCCTGTGTTTCATCAGTGTGCCCCGGCTCTGCCTGTCCTTTCATCCACGTGCCCGCCTTTCTTTCTTTCTTTCTTTCTTTCTTTCTTTCTTTCTTTCTTTCTTTCTTTCTTTCTTTCTTTCTTTCTTCCTTCCTTCCTTCCTTCCTTCCTTCCTTTCTTTCTTTCTTTCTTTCTTTCTTTCTTTCTTTCATCTGGGATTGAACTCAGGAACATTCTACCACTGAACCACACCCAAGCCTCATCATCATCATTATTACTATTACTATTACTTTGTGGTGCTAGGGATTGAACCCAGGAGCATCCTCTGAGCTACACCCCCAGCCCTATTTTATTTTTTATTTGGAAACAGTGTCTCACTCAGTTGCTGAGAGCCTTGCCAAGTTGCTGAGGCTGGCCATGAACCTGTGATGCTCCTGCCTCACTCTCCCAAGCACTGGGATTACAGGCATGCACCACCATGCCCAGCTCTGTTTTCCTTTTCTTTTCTCCTCCTCTTTTTTTTTTTTTTTGGTGGTACTGGGGATTGAACTCAGGGGCATTCTACCACTGAATTACAACCCCACCCCTCTTTTTTATTTGCAGTACCGGGGATTGAACCCAGGGGTGTTTTACCTCCGAGCGGTTTTGCTAGATTGCTGAGTCTCGCTATGTTGCTGAGGCTGTTCTCAAACCTGCGATCCTTCTGTCTCAGCCTGCCTGGTACTGAGATTACAGGTGTGGGTCACCATTCCTGGCTCTCTCAGCCCTTTTTATTATTATTATTTTTTAAATTTTGAAACAGGGTCTCACTATGTTGATGAGGGCCTTGCTAAGTTGCTGAGGCTGGCCTCAAACCTGTGATCCTCAGGTTTGCGCCCAGCCTCAGCTACTTAGTGAGACCCTCCACAACTTAGTGAGACCCTGTCTCAAAGAATAAAAAAAAAATAGGGCTGGGGGTGTAGCTCGGAGGTAGAATGCCCCTGGGTTCAATCCCCAGTACTGCAAAAAAAAAAAAAAAATTGTCAAAACTTGCAATCCTCCTGTCAGTCTCCCATAGACTGGGATTATAGGCCTGTGCCACAGCTCCCAGATATGAATTTCATATTTAGACTTGGGCTCTGTCCCTAAGATAACTTATTATATATGTATAGATAATAATATATGTATTATATAATATATTAATGTTAATATATAATAGATGCATATATACATGTATATATAAAGTATATTTGTACATATATGAGCAAATATTCCACACACACACACACACACACACACACACCCAAAAAAAGCCCTGAATTCTGAAACATTTCTAGTCCCAAGCATTTTGGATAAGGGATACTACCTGTAGTTATCCAGTCGGTGATTGGATATGCAGAACGCCTGGCACGTGCCAGTACACTCCAGCCCCCCACATAAGCTTTGTCTAGTGTCTCTCACCCTGAGCTGTGCATGCATTTGGAGTCAGAGGATCCTGACTGTGCCCCGCTCTGCCCCCAGCCCGGTGTACGAGAAGTACTGCGCCGACCACTTTGCAGACGGCCGCTGCGACCAGGGTTGCAACTCGGAGGAGTGTGGCTGGGATGGGCTGGACTGTGCCAGCGAGGTCCCGGCGCTACTGGCCCGCGGCGTGCTGGTTCTCACCGTGCTGCTGCCGCCCGAGGAGCTGCTTCGCTCCAGCGCCGACTTCCTGCAGCGCTTGAGCGCCATCCTACGTACCTCGCTGCGCTTCCGCCTGGACGCGCGGGGCCAGGCCATGGTCTTCCCTTACCACCGCCCGAGTCCTGGTTCTGAATCCCGGTCCCGGCGGGAGCTGGCCCCTGAGGTGATCGGGTGAGTGACTCGGGTGGGCGCCTAGGGAGGCTCAGGACGGGGCAGTGGAGGGACACCTTGATTCAGACCTAGTATGATTCTCTTCTGTGAACATCTTAGCCCTAGCATGCTGCTGTTGCTGCTGCGGCTGTCGCTGCTGCGGCTCCTCCTCCTCCTCCTCCTCCTCCTCCTCCTCCTCTCTCTCTCTCTCTCTCTTTCCTCCTTCCTTTCTTGTATTCAGCATTGAACCCAGGGCCTTGTGCATACTAGACGCTTAAGCGCTCTACCTCTGAGCTACACCCCAGCCCTATTTTATTTTATTGTGGTACTGGGGATGGAACCCAGGGACATTCTACCTCAAAGCTACACCCCCAGCCCTATTTTTATTTTTATTTTGAAACAGAGCCTCACTACTTGCTAAGGCTGTCCTTGAACCTGAGATCCTCCTGTCTCAGCCTCCCAAGTATTGGAATTACAAGTGGAATCCCAAGTACTGGAATTCTACCTCCAAGCTACATGCCCAGCCCTATTTTTTTCTATTTTTTATTTTATTTTATTTATTTATTTATTTATTTTTTGCGGTGCCGGGGATTGAACCCAGGGGCGTTCTACCTCTGCACTACACACCCGGCCCTATTTTTTATACTTTATTTTGAAACCGGGTCTCAACGAAGTTGCGGAGGACCTCACTAAGTAGAGAGAGAGAGAGAGAGAGAGAGAGAGAGAAAGAGAGAGCTAAGGCTGGCCGCTGGATTCTCCGGTCTCTGCCTCCCAAAGTACTGGGATTACAAGCGTGCGCCACCACGCCCGGCCTTCTATTTTTTATTTTGAAACAGGGTCTCACTAAGTAGCTGAGGCTGACTGTGAACCTGTGATCCTCCTGTCTCAGCCTCCCAAGTACTGGGATTACAATCATGCACCACCACGACTGGCCCAACTTTTTTTTTCCCCTTTGGTACTGGGGATTGAACCCAGGGGCATTCTACCTCTGAGCTACACCCCCAGCCCTATTTTTATTTTTATTTTGAAACAGGGCCTCACTACTTGCTAAGGCTGTCCTTGAACCTGAGATCCTCCTGTCTCAGCCTCCCAAGTACTGGAATTACAAGTGTGTGCACCATGCCCAGCTCCCCCTAGCCCCTTTTTATATTTTATTTTGAGACAGGGTCTTGCTAAGTTTCCCAGGCGGGCCTCATATTTGCAGTCTTCCTGCCTCCGCCTCCCCCTGCTTCCATAGGCTTTTCATCCTCTGCTCCATTGGCATTTGGGGTTCTATCGTTCTTTGCTCTGGGGTCTGCCCTGTGCACTGTAGGATGCTTAGCAGCATCCCCAGCCTTTACCCATTAGATGCCGGTAACAGCGCCCCCTAGTGGCTCCGGGAACACTGGTGGTCATAGCAAGACCTGTTTTGAGGTTGGAGTGGGGTTGGAAGCCAGCTGGGAGCCGGCAGGTGGTGGAGAGGGATAAGGCAGGTGGAGATGGCTCTTCTGAGCCTGGCGCTGGGAGGAAGACGAGGCTTGGTGCCTGGGATGAATCAGGCAACCATCGAGACCTGGGGTCCCTCTCCTTGTCCCGCAGCTCTGTAGTGATGCTGGAGATCGACAACCGGCTCTGTCTGCAGTCACCTGAGAACGACCACTGCTTCCCAGACGCCCAGAGTGCGGCTGACTACCTGGGGGCCCTGTCAGCGGTGGAGCGCCTGGACTTTCCCTACCCACTGCGAGATGTGCGAGGTGAGGCGGGCCAGGGAGGGCGATGAGGCCCTGACAGGTGGTTGAAGCCCCGCCCACCTGGCGCCCGTGGTTGCTTCCTTGGCCTGTGGCCTGAGCCCTAGCTCTGGCTTTAGCCCGCCCTGTGATTGAAGCCACGCCCGCCGTTGCAGGCCCGCCCTGTGGCTGGAGTCCTGCCCTTGGTTGCAGCCCCTCCCCATGTCTGGAGCCTGGCCATGGTGGCAGCCTCACTCTGGCCGAAGCCCCACCCTATGACCGAAGCCCCGCCCAACGACAAAAGCCCCGCCCACACCAACAGCCCCACCCCATGGCTTGAGCCCCGCCCACGATTGCAGCCCCGCTCAGTGGTGGTAGCTGGGTCTCCTGAATTCTTCCCACAGGGGAGCCCCTGGAGATTCCTGAGCCCAGTGTGCCGCTGCTGCCTCTGCTGGCAGCCAGTGCTGTCTTCCTGCTGGTCATCCTGGTCCTGGGCGTCATGGTGGCCCGGCGCAAGCGCGAGCACAGCACCCTCTGGTTCCCTGAGGGCTTTGCACTACACAAGGATGTGGCAGCTGGCCACAAGGGCCGGAGGGAGCCTGTGGGACAAGATGCGCTGGGCATGAAGTGAGGACCCTGTCTGCTCCCTGTTCTCCGGACCCCACCTTGGTCTGACTGTGACCCCATCCCGACCTTAACTTCAGACTCCATCTAGACCCCCGTGTCCAGCCTCTGGACTGCTGGCTGAGTTCATGATCCTTGGGGATCGCCCCTGATTCCTGACCCCTGACCTTATTTCCTTTGTCCCCATTTCCTGACTCAAATCCTACCGGGACCCCACCCTGAGCTGACCTCTGGAACTTTACTCTGATGGCTGACCCCATGACCCATGTCTGCGTCCCAACTCTGCCCTGCCCTCCTGACCCTGCCCTCTATGGTCCCCAATACCACCCCTTGCTCCAACACACTTTCCCTTGACCTCCGACCCCC
>PVJS01009668.1:0-49795 GCA_004027185.1 Glis glis
GGTGGCGCACGCTTGTAATCCCAGTACTTTGGGAGGCGGAGACCGGAGGATCTGGGTTCGCGGCCAGCCTCAGCTCTCTCTCTTTCTCTCTCTCTCTACTTAGTGAGGCCCTCCGCAACTTCATGAGACCCGGTTTCAAAATAAAGTATAAAAAAATAGGGCCAGGGGTGTAGCGCAGAGGTAGAACGCCCCTGCGTTCAATCCCCGGTACCGCAAAAAAACAAAACAAAAACAAAAACAAAATACTAGATCTTATGTTTAACCCATGACACCATACATATATTCCCCAAACAATAATAATAGAAATGAGAATGGAAATTTCATGGTTTCTATATTATTCTAAATTAGATATAGTATAGTCCTTAATTCCAGTTACATGAATCTAGGCCAGTGTTTCCCAAACTTTAGTATGTATACAAATCATCAGAGAGCTTTGTGGAAAGGCAGGTTCTAACTCAATTAGTGTTCGAGTTTGCATTTCTAAAATGTTCCCAGATTACACAGATGTGGAAAGTCCAAGGACCACACTTTGAGAAGCAAAGATTTAGAAAGCTTGGAACAATAGTGTAATTAACAAGAGTCCAATTAGATGTGTAAGGAAAGGTAATGACTTCTGGGAAGAATGAATCTAGGAAGAGAATAATAGATCAACAAGAGGATCAAAGAATGCAAAGGGCTCTCAGCAGAGTTTTCTTTTTTTTTTTTTAGCATGGAATATCTCTTAATTTATTCTTTGATTTCTTTCATTGATTTTTTTTACATTCTGTACACATATATTTTGTTAGACTTATACATAAGTATTTTAATTTTTGTTGCTAATGTAGGTGAGCATTTTTTATTGGATAGCAAGATTAGAAGTGAATTTCCATGGTAAGAAAAGTGACCTATGCAGTATCTGGAAGAATTTTCTGACAGTGAGAGGTGCTATTAGAATGGATTACTAAGAGGCTGGATAATATCCTACCAAGAGTTTGGGATGATTTGAGAATGTTCCTTCCTCAGGGAAGGTGGATTTTCTTCATCACCTCTTAAAAACCTTTTCCTGGCGAATGTGTCTAGAATGGCCATGTCAGCATGGTAATTTTAATAATATATTGACATTTAAAAAATCATTTGGAAGTCAATTGTAAATATCAGAGCTGGCAGCAAATCTCATTTACAACTCAAGTTTTGGCCACTTGGTTTACTTATTTTGTGGTATTGGGAGATCTCCCTTGGAAGACAACATTTATTAGATTGCTTCACCTTACATGTGACAGTCCCTATACAGCCTTTAATGTCTTGTTTTCCCATGGTTAACTAAAGAGAAAGTGTAAAAAAAACTTACAGTTTGAATTTTGAATTTTGTCATTATTAAAAGGCAAAAATCTGTAATTCATTAGTGGAAGGTATAAGAATATAGTTTAATTTTTTAAACATGAAAGAATGAAAAAGAAAAATGTTGAGGGTGAAGAGCTTTATGTTTCACCAAATTCTTAGGTTTGTTCTTCTATCCTTTATAGAAACCCTTTTTTGTTTTCAAAAGAGCTATATGTTTGAATGGTGCTTTGAGAATTAAAAAAAGGAAAATGAAACTTTCATATTGTATTCTTTCCCATAATTTATTATAGACATGTCTTATAATCCTTGCTTTAATATCAGGCTTCATGGGTCAGTACCACAGTAGAAAGCCAAGCAAGAAGAAATGGACAGTAAGCATGACATGTGGATAGTATTTTCTATTTGTCAGATCTGATTCTATGTGTTTTTGCATATTAAGTTGTTTAATAGGTATAAGCTTCAGTAACAAATGAATAATCAAGTAAAACATGTTCTCAAGAAGAAAAAGAAAAGGAAATAGAAAAAAAAGGATGTAAGGAGTACTTGGGATAGCTTCTTCTGGATTACTGGTGGGCTTCAGCGATGTTGACAGCTGGAAGGTAATGTTCATGGGGTGCTATGGAAGAACTGAAGGCAAAGTTGTATAGGATGAACCCAAATGTTTCCAGCATGATCTAGAATATGTTAGCACATCTGACCATGGACCCGAGGCAAAGGCTGCTGCACATTAGACCTCACTGTTAACTCACTGGGGTTGTTTTCTATGTACTTCTACCTCAACAATTACCAAGATAGGGCTACATTTTTTAAACAATATTTATAAAATGGGCTGTGACCCTCCGAGTAGAAAGTAACTCCCTTCTGTCAGCATCCCTTTTTTCCCAAACCAGAATACTATGTACCCCTACAACTTATTAAGGTTAAATCCTAGTTTTGAGAGTTCTTTTAATACAAAGGTTTGAGACTAAGTCCTAAACCATGTATGTAGATGAAGCAACAGATGTATAATTGGGTAAAAATCAAAGATAAGTAGTCAAGAAGGGAAATCCATAAGGTTGTATGGCAAACTGTGCAGAGAAAGAAGGAAATAGAAAAGAACAGAACCTCTTTTTTGATGCAAGGGACCCTAGCACATTTCTGTTCAGTGGAGTTAAACGAGGAGACTGAAGGGAGTGCGAGAGGCCTAGAGGAACAACTGCTCTCAAAAAACACTTGAAGCCGGGCATATTCCCAGTACTTGGATGGTTAAGACAGGAGGATCGCAGGTTTGAGACCAGCCTCAGCAACTTAGTGAGGCTCTCAGCAACCTAGAGAGACCCTGTTTCAAACTTAAAACCAAAAAAATAAAATGGGGCTGGGGGCGCAGCTCAGAGGAAGAATGGCACCCATGCAATGGTGTGGAAGGAGCGTCTGTGCGCTGAGGCAGATGGCAGCCAACAAATTGCAGACAGGCTGAGGGACGGTGGAGAAAAACAAGACACAGTTTAAAAGCTGGCAGTTCAGCTGGAGTTCCCTTGCTCTCTGCTCTCTGGCTTTGTGCTTTTAATCACCTAGGAGTCTGAATCAGGATTTGAAGAAAGGCTAAGAGGCATTTCTTGGGTATTATCTATCCCAGAGTGCATTGGGGGCTTAAAGGAACAGCTTTTAGTTACAAGACTACCTCTAATTTAGAATTGCTTAAATTTAACATATAAAACATGACTCTTTAAACCCAAATAAAAATAGATCCTGCTGAAAAAAATTATTTGAAAAATTAACAAAATGCCTTAGAACTCCCACTTTGGGCAGAAAAAAAATGTAAGTCCTCACAATTAACATTATTAATAATTCCTTAGTTGTGAGTCTCAATGCCTGCTTAAAGGGATTCGGAATCAGCCCAAACTCTCTGTGTTAAAAATAATAGCTAGAAACTATTTTGCCACCAGTATGTGGGTGGTAGGAGGAAGTGGAAAAAATAGAAATTCCCAATGTCTAATGATTTATTAATGAGTTTCATCTTCCTCTTGGAATGGGGACCATTAATTGCATGTGTGTCTAATCACTCACTGGTGGATGGAATGTTTTCAGCCATCCAGTCAAGAGACAGACCCACTTCATTATTTGCAAAAGGGAACCTTAACAAGTGACACTCCTTTAGCCATTCTCAAACCTCTGTGTTTACAGACAAGCTGGCAAACAAAAGTTGTCCTTGAAGCTTCCCATCTGGGCTCACTAACTTCGATTAGGAATTGAAAGCAGAGTTTGTTTGTTTTGTTTTAAAAACCTTCTGCTAACAAAGATGCATCATTACTTTGTTGGGTACAAGGGCCCAGAACAGCCCACTGCTATGCTATTATCATTCCAGAGGCAAAGAGAAAAAAAATCACCAGGATTTCTTTTCTTTTTTTGTGGTACAGGGGATTGAACCCAGGGGCATTCTACCTCCAGGCTACACCCCCAGCCCTATTTTTTATTCTTTATTTTGAAACAGGGTCTCACTGAGTTGCAGAGGGCCTCACTAAGTAGCTGAGGCTGGCTGCAAACCCAGATCCTCTGGTCTCAGCCTCCCAAGTACTGGGATTACAAGTGTGTGCCACCACGCCCGGCTTCACCACGATTTCTTAATGGAACTAATTGATTAAATAATTTATCCATTAAAAAACATGGAATTAATGGAGTAAGGACTGGATGGATAATTTCAACATCTAATTTTTTTAAGGATCCCAAGAAGCAATCTATTCTTAAGATAGGTCACACTTTACTGTTCTGGGCCTATAGTTAAAAACCTCCCAGGCCGGGCATGGCGGCACACGCTTATAATCCCAGTACTTGGGAGGCTGAGACTGGAGGATCCAGGTTCGTGGCCAGCCTCAGCTACTTAGTGAGGCCCTCCGCAATTTAGTAGAGACCCTGTTTCAAAATAAAGAATAAAAAAAATAGGGCTGGGGGTGTAGCTTGGAGGTAGAATGCCCCTGGGTTCAATCCCCAGTACCGCAAAAAAAAAAAAAAGGTTAAAAATCTCTCAAGGAGGTAATTTAAAATCATACCTGCTCAGAAAACTTATACTAGTTCTTTTCTTGTTGGTGTTTTAAAAATGATAAAAGACTCCTTCTTAGGGAATAGAAACAAAAGGGCTCAACGTACCTATCTTCATTTTTCATTCGTCTCCATGTGGGTTTATTATTTCTATTAAATATGTATGCTTGTTAGTTCATTAACTTTCAAACCACTACTGATTCAGGAGTGAAGGCTGATTCATGTGCGCATCCCCGCTTCCGGTGAATTTAATGAACTCGTACTTACCAGAAGCTGCTCTAGGCACTGGGATGTAGCATTGAGCAAGACAAGGTCTCTGCCCTTAGGAACTAAGATTCTATTGAGTGGAGAGTAGAACACCCTATCCTTAATAATCAAAATGGTACCACTTTCGAAGTTCTGGCACGTTGTTCCCTAACTCATGAGGTTTTTCCTGGCCTCCTCCAAATGAACAAACTAGTAATTTATTCTTGTGTTCCCACAATAGAAAACAACAACTTGCATATGGTAAGTGCTCTATTAATGTTTGTAGAATGAATAGAATGAGTCTGTCCAGTCCAGGTGTTTCCTAGATTGAACATATACTAAGAACTTATATTTATTTGGAGATTTCAGATTGCAGAATGTTTTTACTTATCTTGTCCCTTGCATTTTCAATATTTTTCGAATGTAGTAAGTGAAGGAGTTGTAACCACCCAGAAGAAGAAACTGGGGTTCAGCACTACTAAATAACTCGCCCATGTGCACACAACTATTGCGCAGGGAAGCTAGGACCTTAGAAAACTTCTCTTTCACCACACCATGTCTTTTACTTGTGTAACTTCTTTAATATCGGCTATTTCCTTCCCTCCAAGCAGCGATTCCCAGATTTTATTCATCAGGATCACCTGGGACATGGTGGTGTTAAAACAGATTTTCTACCCCAACCCCAGAGTTTTTAATTCAGTAGGTCTGGAGTAGGGCCTGACAATTTGCATTTTTAACAAGTTCTCAAGTGACCTTCATGCTGGGGGTCTAAGCATCACACTTTAAGAACCACCATCTTAGGCCATAAACTTGTTAAGAGCAAGCATTAAGCCGGGCATGGTGGCACACAACTGTAATCCCAGTACTTGGGAGGTTGAGACAGGAGGATCATAGGTTCAGAACCAGCCTCAGCAACTCAGCGAGGCTCTTAGCAACTTAGTGAGACTCTGCTTCCAAATAAAAAATAAAATAGGCTGGGTGTGTAGCTCGAAGGTAGAATGCCCCTAGGTTCAGTCCCCAGCACCACACACACACACACACACACACACACACACACACACACACAGCATTTCCTCCTTGATTAGTTACCTGTGTTCAATTACTGCTATTCGACCACTTTGCTGGGTCACCTTTAACAACTAACTCATTGTCAGGGAGTCTATTTTTTTTTCTTTTCCATTCTGGACCAAGTCTTCTGCAGTTTAAATGGGTTTCACTTGTTTTGTGGCAGAGATTCAGACCAGCTGTGTGGGTTCCTCTTATACTTGTTTAGTGAGCGTTTCTCAACTTGTTTTTCAGCAAGTGTGGTCCAAGAACCACATGCAATAGCATCATCACAGTGCTTAATAGAAATACCCATTCCCAGGGCTCCATTCAGCACCACTGAGTCAGCTTCTCTGGGGTTTAGTCCTGGAAGAAAGGCTGTTTAACAAATGCCCCCCCCCCCCGTGAGTTGCATACATACCAGAATTGCAAACTTCTGCATTAAAACCATTTTAAGATTCCCCTTTTACTTATATCTCTCCTGGATGAAAAACTTGGGCTTCTTCAAGTTTCTCTCCTAAAGTTAATTTCCCAGATCTTCTCTGAACCCTCTCCAACTTGTTTGAGTAGCAGGGGATGAATTTTTGGGCATGTTTTCAAAGAGTTCTGCATGCTGTTCCCATGTGTGGGTTTCTGCCCAGTATTTACAGAGAAATTTTTTAATAGGCAGTGTTTTGGGAAATGACTACTGAAATGGACTAGGCAAGGGAAATAAAGTTGCTTTAACTTTTTTTTAATTTTATGTTTAATCTTCAGGTTGACATTTGGTTCCTCATAATTATCTTAAGTGAACCTGACACTCAACAGGCCCTACTTCAATATTTTTTAATTTGTTTTTTAAATTTTGAACTCCTTAACTTGTCTCAACCCCTTTCATTATTGACCATGGCTTCGTGAATTTTCGTCGGAAAAAATAATGTTAAAGGAAAATTTTTCATTTTACAGTCGAATCTTGGTCATTAGGCTGAATCTGTGAGCTTCTGTTGTTTTTCAAGTCAGTGTGTAAGGTAATGGGGATTGCTATCTTAGTTTAGAATCTTGTTCTGTTAGGGTGATGTGGGAAGTTTGGAGTGAATAAAGTGACAAATTCTTAATTGGTCTGGAGTAGCTAATCTGAGCAATTGCTTCCCAGGGCTTAAGGCCTTGAAAGTAAATCTTTTTCTTGGCTTGTGTCAAAGATAAATATTATCTTATTCTCAGCCTACCTAAGAGTTCATAAGACTTGGCATTGCTGACCAAAGGGTAGGTCTCCAAGCACGGCAACAGGGCAGGCAGAGGTATCGCTAAGAGAGTTGGAACCACAGAATTTGAGACTTGGAAAGGGCCCTATTGTACATCAGTGCCACACTTTCTTTTTGTAGATGAGTAAACTGAGGCTAGAGAGTTGAAGGAATTGTCCAAGTCCCCCGAATTCACATTCAGATTAACTGATTTGTGACCAGTATTTTTCTGTATCGTAGCACCTCCCTCTGGGAGAAAAAAAATACTTTAAAACAAATAATCCTATTTTCTTGGATGAGCCTCATTGGCTAAAATCAAGGTTCTAATACGGCTATTTTCTTTTGGGAAGCTCTGCAGGAGAATCTGTTTCCTGGCTTTCTCCAGCTCCTGCATGCTGCCACATCCTGGGCTGGTGGTCCTCCTCCACTTTGAGAGCCAGCAATGGCTGATAGAAACCTCATGTTACCTTGGCGTTCATTCTCCTGCCACTCTTTTGAACAAGTAAGGACCCTAGTGATTACATCGGAACCCCAAGATAGTGCAGGTGACTTCCCCAACTCCCTTTTGCAATATTATATTAGTTGTCCTTAGCCTTTAATATAACATAGTCACAAGTTCCAGGAATTAGGATGTGAACATCTTTGGAGGACCATTATTCTGTTTACCATAAGTCCCATTTCTACCTCCTCAATTTTGCATTGACTTGGGTGGCTCAATTTTTATTTTTTATCTTTCATTTACTTTTTGGAGCTGGGAGGAGGCAAAAGTATATGAAATTTCATTTAGAAGATACTGCTAATTTTTTTTTCTGGAAACAACTACATGTATTGAATATTACTTACAACTTTATGAATTAGGTCTAGCAAGGTTATTCCCATATTTTTATTTTGTTGACCTCTGCTGCAGGTCAAGCCTAGGAAATTTCTATTAACACACTTAGATAAGAAAAATATTCAAAATTATCTATTCACCTGTAAAACAAATAAAAACTCCCTGTTTTTGTTTAGTCTCATGTAAACTGAGGCTCAGAGGCAGCGATTGACTTTTTCAAGTTCCCTATCTAGATAGGAGAGTAGATATGATAATTATATAGACAACTGAGTAGCCATGAGCATGTCATCTGTGGCAGATGGTGGAATTTGAATGGAAAGATGAGCCACTGGAAAAAACAAAAAGTAAAAAGCAAAAACAAACAAAACTCCAAACGCCAAAATAAATAAAAGATTTTTCTAACTGCTGCCTGCCTGAGCCAGGCAACTGAGAACTTTCCCAAGAACAGGCAGCACCTGAAATCACCAAGTGTAAATATTGTGGGAAGAAATCGGCATGAAAGAAGCTTGAAAGTCCATGGTCTTCATACCTGCTTTTTGCAGCTTTGCATAAGGACAGAATATCTTCTTTTATACACAGCACATTTCAAAGTAAAAGTGACAAGGGGACCTTTCTAGGACTGTCACGCCTTTCTTGGATTTCCATCCTTCCACCAGGATTTCTCCTTTCCGCTCCATATTTGTGTGGTGGACCATCCTGAATTTATCAAGTTATCTTTCTTCTATCATTTAAAGATCTCTTAGATTTATATTAACTCCTCATAGCCTTTTTCCAATTAAGAACTCAAAATGCTAATTGAAATATAACAGTCACTGTACTAAATTTTGGGGTTATAGGACTCAGCCAAATAAACCTAATTGCTGGCCTTGCTAAACTTAAGTAAGGCCGCATATTTCTCTTTCCTCCTATATTGGATTATGCAAATCCTTTTTCTTTCCACTAGTCAATTGCTCTAATCACTTTATGAGATTACCTATTTGCTGTTTTCACATTTATCTCTGGCGTGCACAAGCCGTCAAAGCTAAGGTTATATTGGTCTGAAATTATATACTATTTTAAGGAAGAATTTCTAGGTTATATTTCCAACTGCCTTCAGGCTGTTTCCATTTTTCTGTGGGTTGCTTTCTCTTCTTTGTTTTCTGAACCTAATTAGGCTTGAGAGGTATCATAAAATAGGATTTAGATTTGAATCTTAACTTCACTTTTTTCTCCCTGTCTTTGTTTCTTTCTCGTTATATATTTATACATAAACTTGGAAATCTTAAGGTTATATCTCTGAGCCTCAGATTTCTCAGTTAAAATGGGGATTATCAGCCGGGCGTGGAGGCGCACGCTTGTAATCCCAGTACTTGGGAGGCTGAGACAGGAGGATCCGGGTTTGCAGCCAGCCTCAGCTACTTAATGAGGCCCTCTGAAACGTAATGAGACCCTGTTTCAAAAATAAAGAATAAAAAAGTAGGACTGGGGGTGGAGCTTGGAGGTAGAATGTCCCTGGGTTCAATCCCCAGTACTTCAAAAAAAAAGGGGGGGTTATCATCTAAGGTGGTTTTAAAGATTAAAATGTGTTTATATGAGTGTATATATGTGTGTCTATAGGTGTACACATATTTAAATGGAGAAGTATTTATTTAAAACCAAGACTGACATATAATGGGTGCTCAGTGAGTAACAGTCTTTACCTCCTCCTAGTCAATTATTTTTATATACTTTTATTGCTGCACTGTAGTCTCACATCATAATGTAGTTCAGAGGGAGAGTAACATACATGCACTTGGTGAGCTTCCCCCTGGCTTCCTCTCCCTTCCCCATACATGATATTGAGATTGGCTTTAGTATTCTCAATATGTACATAACATCAATGGAAGTGTTTCCTTCATTAATTCTCCCTCCTTCCCCCACCCCCAGACCACCACTGGGATTTCTCCTCCATTATCTAAAGTCCTTCTTGTATCCTGATTACTCCCTAGCTTCTACATATGAGAGAAAACATATGACGCTTCACTTTCTGTGACTGGTTAATCTCACCTAACAATGTTCTCCAGGTCCATCCATTTTCCTGCAAATATTAGTCCGTTATTTTTATGAAATACTTGTACCCTTTTGTTTCCTTTTCTCCTCAGGCCTATAACCATAGTCTTATGTATAGGTTCCTACATTATCATTATCATTATTATTATTATTAATATTTTATATGTATACAGGTATAAACATATTTAAATGAAGAAATATTTATTTAAAACCAAGATATGTGTGTGCGTGCGTGTGTGTGTGTGTGTGTGTGTGTGTGTGTATGTGTATATATGTGTGTGTAGTGGGTACTAAGTGAGTAATCAGTCTCTACCTCCTCCTAGTCAATTATTTTTTATGAAATATGTGTACTCCTTTGGTTCCCTTCCTCCTCAGTCCTATAAGTATAGTCTTATGGATAGGTCCTTACATTACTATCCTATTATTTTTGTCTTTAGTCCTTCACCTGTAATTTCTTAAAGCACAGCTTTTATGTTACTTCCTTGCTTAGGCATATATTGTAAATAGTTATTGCTTCATGCAATACTCTAGTGTTCTTGGTGCTTATCTTTGCTTTTTTACTCTTGATAAAACTACTTCCTTCATCTGTCTTGCAAAATCTGTGCACTCTGGTAATACTTGTTGTTTTTCCTTCCCTAGATGTACCACACTCAGCTTTACCTTTAAGTCTTTGCTTATATTGTGGTAGTATTTTACACTGTATATGAATCAGCTATAGTTCTGAAAGAAAATGCTTAACAGTTCATATATATGTTGCATATGCTTAATATGGTTTTTAGTTCTCTTTCATTGTATGCTACAAAAGTCAAATTATTTCAGACCAGAAAAGTAAAATATTATTTTATTATTATTTTATGGAAACCAAGGACGGTTTGCACAACTAAACTCAGGAGGAGAGGGATTCATCAGAGTCTTTGGAATAGCTAAAATCAGAGACCAGACATGCCCAGGGACCACTCGGCCTCTTATCCCTGCTTGTCTTGGCTCTGTGGGTTCATGCTCTCTCCCTGAAGCCTTGGTTCTTCTGCATCTTTGGTCCTCAGCCAAAGTCCCCTCCAAATTCAGGAGGCTGACTCTTTTTCAAGGATTCTGATTTGACTGGCTTAGATTAGGTGTCCGCTCCTGGACTAGTTAACTCTCTCTTGGCAGCAGGGCAGTTTAAATGTATAGGAGTGTGTGAGTGTGCGTGCATGCGTGCGTGCATATATGTGTGTGTGTGGGGGGTGAGGTGGGATATAGCTGGGAGCAGTTCCCAAACAAAGGGAGGGAATAATAGTACATGCCAATACTGTAGATGTAAGAAAGATTATTAATATTGCCTCTGGATGCTTGGGGATGGATTCCTGCTTTTTTGAGTTTGTTGTCATGGAAGGCAACCCTGTTTTTACATAATATTAATGATTTGATATCAATGAGAGTGATGTTTTGCTGATCTTGACCTATTAGCATGCCTAAAAAGATGCTTATTATGCTACTATAACTCTACTTGCAAGAACCTTATGAAAATGAGTTTGTGAATATAACTTATTATTTATCTTTTGGATATTACCACTAAACAGTTATATAATGTGCTCCATAGTGTTACATCATTTAAACTTAAGATTTCAACTGCTTTGGACATATACATCTCCAAAACAGCAGCTTGTGAAGTCATCTCTAAATTTACCACTGACTATACCTGGTCCACTGCTGAACACCAAATAGCCCACCAGTAATACTTCCTCCAGTTTTATAGCTATATCAGCCTTTATTTTAGATGGCATCTCTTGGTGCGTTGACTATTACAAAGAATAAAGATGGTAAATATAGAACCATTATTTGAATAATAAATAATAAATGTTTATTCTCCAAAATTGATTCAGATTCATCAGAGTTGTTTCACATCACATATTGAACTTCTATTTAGCTTCACAATGCCCATTTCATCTTGATGAAACCCTTGAAATTTAAGAACATCTTTATCATCTGTCAAAATTAAAAAGTAAATGAAAGAAAGGTGGCATCTAATGCAGACTTGAGACTTCTAATGACCCTGTGGATTTCTCTGTAATTTTAATAAGTGAGATGGAATGTTAGTCCTTAACAGTTGGAATCCTCTATGATTCTGGTTACCTTACTAGATAAGCTGCTGACACAGCATGAGAGTCTGTAAAGGATAAAAAGGATCGTCTCTGGTCTGAGGTAAGACACCCTCTCCTACTGCTTTGCCTTACATATGTCTGTGTGGGGCTAAACATCTGGTAGACCACTTATTATTTGTGAATGAGGGCAATTATCCATGGCACAGGTGTGTTATCCTCTGAAAGATCTTATTTCATTCTAATATGGACAAGTCTGCAAATAATTTATGAGGTGCACTTACTTTATAGTCATCTTTCCCATGGAGAATAATTGCTAAGCTGCTTTTCCTTATTTTTCCTTTTCTCTCTTTCTTTTTTAAAGTGAAGGGTTGGGCCGTGACATCTTTCAGCTAGGATGTTAATTGTACCACCTTTGATGATAATATGAATGCTAAATAAAACACGGGCCTTTTGCTGTAAACCTTAGCATTTTCCCTGTGAACTGTATTTGCTGTAATTTGCAAAATAACCTATTTCAAGATCATGTAAAATTACCCTTGTAGTTAATAGGCTTGGTAGCACTTTCCTTCATTTTCGGGCCATTTTCTCTTTTTATTTCTGTCTCTCTCTGAAATGTCAGAAGTAGATATAGAAGTCTGGTGGTAAGCATCACACTCGCTCACTTCTCTTTCAAAGTATAGATTCTATTAACTTCTTTCTTGTTCTTCCCTTTTCTGTTGCACACTGCTTGGTTCTGCGAACAATTCCTTGAAAGTCAAGGAGTTTTTAATTCTTTGAAAAATTAAAAGATTATTTGCATTTTGCATGTTTGCAAATAATTAATATAGCTTATTAACAGACACGGCAGGACTTTGGACTCATTCCCTAACCAGCGTGGCATTCTTTCTAAAGTCCACTTGAGTTATTTGAAATTAAAACAATGGACTCGTTCTCTTCCACACAGGCTGTTTTGGTTCTGTATAAAGTATCTCCAATAGATATTTGTGTACTGAGATATTTATAATATGAAAGAAAGCAGAACTGACGGTTCAAAATCAGTTCCTAGTAGTCAGATTATTATGACAGCCTCCCTAAATCCAGCAAACTGGTTAAGCACAGACTCTGGAAAAATGACCTGGCTTGAGTGTTGGCTCTGCCCTATCACTCCCTATGTGGCCTCTCTTAAGCTTCAATTTCTAAATATAAAGTCAGGATAAAAATCACATCAAAGTAAGACAAATTTGTCTAAAGTTTGTGCCTTACAGAGGAAAGCATTAAATATCCTAGGTTGTTATTGCTATTATAATTCTAAGTGCTTGGTATATATTAAACATACATATATAGTAAATATAAAATGAAAATTAGAATACTTGCCCTGCCTATCTCAGAGGTTATTGTAAGTGTCAAATGGTTGCATATGTATAAAGCACTACAAAAAAGTAAGATAAACTATTTTGATATTTTATAAGCCATAACTACCTTGTGTAAAAGAATCCTAGCTTCTAAGAGTGCCAAAATTTTGGAAGTTCTTTCTTGTTCCCTGTTGTATCCATAGCAGGAAGCGTGGTGCCAGGCATAGGAGAGGAGTTCCAGAAATTCTTTTTGAAGTTACTGTGTTGCTTACTTTGCCACTTTTTGAAGCTTGAAACAAATTAGAATCTTTTCTTTTTATCAGCAAAGATTTTAGTCTTTCATTGTTGGAAACCACTGGAGGAAAAATTGGGGTTAAATTCTGGGTTTTTCTATTTGAAGTTCTGGAGACGGATTCAAACTGAGTACAATGCAAAATCTTCACGGTGAGATACAAGCAAATTGAAAGACAGCCTTCTCCCTTACGGGCTCCAGTTTCTCAGTAAGGACTGAGTAGATTCGATCAGTGCGGGAAGCAGGAGTAGTGAGCTGCCTGGGCTGAACAGTCAAGTCAAGAACAGGGAATCTGGTGGAGCCAGGGCTAGGGTAAGGAGTGGGGCTGCTTTATGCTAAAAAAATTAAGAAAATAACATAATTTCAGAGATTTTTTTTCTCTCACCTTCCTTTCTCTCTCTCAAAAGACAGTAAGAAGTAGGACACTAAAAGATTATCACAAAATCAAGGGAAGGAAGGCGGAAGAGAAAGAGAGAAAACCCATTTCTAATAGCCTAAGAATAATACAATCTTTAATTTCTAACAGTAAATTTATTTAAATGTATTAGGTAGTCAGGCATGTTGTCACACACTTGTAATCCCAGTACTTGGAAGGCTGAGACAGGAGGATCACGGGTTCGTGGCCAGCCTCACCTAACTTAGTGAGACCCTGTTTCAAATAAAGAATAAAAACTAGGGCTTGGGGTGTAGCTCGGAGGTAGAATGCTCCTGGGTTCAATCCCCAGTACCAAATATCAATCTATCTGTCTGTCTGTCTATCTATCTATCTATCTATCTATCTGTCTATCTATCTATTAGTTACTTGGTATTTTATGGATCCAGACTATTCCTCTGAAAAATTTGGTCATCTATCCTTTCTATAAGGATATTTTTCCTACTAGATCACACTCATGTCTCCTTAAATTTTATCTGAAAATGCAGAATCAAGAATGATTCAGTGTCCACTGTGGTTTTTATTAGTGTCTCTGTTCTTGAATGAAGAGATCACTATATTTCTAGAGCTTGTCTAATTTAGATTAAATAACACTCAAGTAATCCAGTGATTCTCAACCTGGGCTGGCCATCATGTTTACTTGGGGAACTTCTTACAACTCTAGATCCCTTTTCAGACCACTTCTTCAGTAAATCAGGGAGCTGGGGGTAAATGGTTTTGGGGTTTATATATTTAAAAGGTTTGGGTGGAGGTGATTTTCATGATAGAAACCACCAATTTAGTTAAATCTAGCTGTTTTACAAAGGAGAAATTTTGTACCAAGAGGAGGGAAGTGACATCTGTAAGAATCTGCTGCCCCCGTATTAAAGAGTTGCTGATAATCTGAGACCAAGGTTAGAGATATGCACAGCACAGAAGGATGTATTTATTAGGACATTTGGGGAAATTCTACACTTGACCAATGGCTAGGGCCTCTACCTGATACTGAGTAAGTCCTCAAAATCCAACTTTTCCTCCCTGTTCAACACTCAGATCTCCCACCAGTTGTTCCCAAACAGCATGTGACAGCATTTCTGAATAGGTAGGAACCTAAAGCGTAGTGAAAAAGAGATTAATGCCTTACCTGCTGGAAACAGAAGTAAAAAGTGGTGAGGCTCTCAGGGGGCCTTATGTAACCTGTGTTCTTATTAGTTGAGGCTTTGACTGCAAATGTAAATATTAGTTATCTTTTCCCCATTAATTATTGTCACACAGATTTAAAGGGTCAGAGATTTGGAAGTTAAGGCCTCTTTCGGTGTGGGAAAAGTAACAACATGCACCTTGGCTGCTGTTTTTCTTTCTGGCTGACTGCAGACCAATTGTTTATGCCCCAACTCAGCTGGCTGGCAAAATGCTAATCTGCATAGGGCAGCTATTTTCATGGTGGGAAGGGGATGCATCAAACTCACTTCGATTTCAAGTGAGACCGTGGATCTCCGAACTTACACCCAGTATATCCATCGTTTTTTGCCTGCTTTTTTCTTTATTTGGGCATCTTGTGTGTTCTTTCAATATGGCCATTGTGGCTTTCTCTCATGGCACATCATTCTCTTTTCTGCAGAATAACCAAGGAAAGCCCAGCATTTTTGTGTTGTTTTATTGGCACCTCGTACCAGTAATGTAGCATGAGGTAAGGAGCTACAAAAACCCCCATTACCGTCTCAGCTAGTTGTGAAGCTTAGGCACATTGCTTAAGCTTCCCGATCCTGGAATTCATCATAGAACGAGAATAAAAAGTACTTGCCTATCGCATAGATTAAGTGGGGATTCTGGAAGTGAAATAATAAAGGAAACAATTGGAACTTGTTGTAATAAAACTTGTTGTGTTCAGTCTTGATTATCCCCATCACTGATTGCTATTCCCAGTGGGGACTAAATTTTACCATTGGATTCCTTGGGGAAAGTGGTCCTTTTATAGGACCATTATTAAAAATCAAGCCAAAAGTAAAAATATACTTGAAAGAGTGTCGAAGAGCCAGTTCTTAACAGGTGGTGAGAGCGTATGAAGATACTACCACGCACGTGGCCGGATCAGCAGGAAAGCATCATCTGGCAGTCAGACAGAGAGAACAGTGGCTGGATATGCTCACCTGGCAGTGGACAGGTGGGGAGGCAGCAGGAGAGCAACATCATTGGCTCCGATGCCTGACATTAATCACATTCCTATGGAAATGCTGCGATTTTCACAGCGCACTCATAGAAGGAAACTGTCAGATTCTATTGGATGTTCATTTATACTTTAGGAATAAAACAAACAAGCTACATCTTCAAATAGTTTTGCCCCAGCAATATCCTGAAATGGAATAGAAATAATCTTAAGCTTTTTGTGGTGGTCCAAATCTTGAGAATATGGGCCTGTTTGGAGAGGATATGCCTCTTTTCTGTGATAAGGAAAATTATTGCTGGAATAGTACTGGTTAGTATACACCCCTCCCTCCCCGAAATGCAACTCTTGGTTGTAGGCAGGAGTTTGAGCTCCTTCTAGGAGCATCTGGCGTGTGCTACCAGGAAAAGGGTTTTGCTTCTTTGCCTGTTGAGGGAGCAGAGTGCGAGCTATGAATAGAATGACAGAGTAATTTGTTCAGGGAGTGCGGCCCTTCGGATCTGCCTCCTTTTCATGGAGGAAAGGTGGAGTCTCAAAGAGCTACAGGAGTTGGCTGGATAAGAATTTAATACAAATGTATTAATGAAGGAATGTGTGGCATTTCTACTACCCACTTCCCTGGATAACTACTGTTTTCAGGCTTCTGTTCAATACCTGAGACACTTGTTAGTGAATGGCAAGTCTATTAGCAGGTGGCACCAGGTTTGCCTTGCAGTTCAGCAGCATCATCGAGGATCTGGGCTCCTTGATCCTTCTGCTTTTTCATACTCAGGAAGTTGACAATATTTCCCCTCGTGGTCTTAAGATGAATGGTTGCAGCAGCTACCACACATCATGTTATCACAAACATTTTGTCTTCTTACAGGAAGAAACAAGGTTGAAGGAAGAGAAGCCTTTCTCCTTTCCTATCTCTTTTATCATAAAAGACATTTGTTCCCAGAAATCTCCAAAGGCCACTTTCACTTAAATCTCATAGACCAGGACTGAATTACTTGTCTGACTAGTCATTGGCAAAGAGAAATCAGATTTTCATGGTTGGCTTACATAAATCCTGATTTATATACTGGGTTTAGACAAATTCTCTGTCCCACAACTAAGTTGATGTGTTTGGAGGAGGTATAAAGTAGCTACCATTTCCATACGTCATGTTCCTTGATGGAAACAATGGATGTCATGTTGTTTAGTTATCCTTCAGAATTTAGGAAAGCGCTTGGTCCATAATACAGTCTCAAGAAATTATTAAATAAATGGTAAGAGGTAGACCCAGAGAGCTAATCACTAACAAGGAATTGAATCTAAAACCAGGCTGAATTTATTGGGCAACTCATCCATTCAGGTAATGTATATCATTTCTTTCTTCTTTTTTTTTTTTTGCAGTACCGGGAATTGAACCCAGGGGCGTTCTACCTCCGCGCTACACCCCCGGCCCTATTTTTTATACTTTATTTTGAAACCGGGTCTCACGAAGTTGCGGAGTGCCTAAGTAGAGAGAGAGAGAAAGAGAGAGAGAGGGAGACAGGGAGAGAGAGAGAGAGAGAGAGAGAGAGAGAGCAAGCTGAGGCTGGCCGCGAATCCGGATCCTCCGATCTCTGCCTCCCAAAGTACTGGGATTACAAGTGTGTGCCACCATGCCCGGCTAATGTATATCATTTCTAATTCTTACACCACTCCATAAGGTGGGATTTCAGATCTGCATTTTATGTACTGAGAAACTAAGTCAAGGATATCTTTAATAACTTTCCTAAGGGCAAGAGCATGTTGTTCCAAAGTCCAGTATTCTTTCATAATACCATAGTGTTTATGTTGGGACATAGTTTTTGGCTCTACTTGACTTACCTGAAATAGCTGTTTTCTTTAGTGTCATTAAGGTCAGTGAATAGTGTTGAGAAATGGGACCTTTAAGAGGTAATTAAGTCATGAGAGCTCTGCCTTGCTGAATGGATTATTTTGGAAGTAGGTTCATTGTCATGAAAGTGGGTTTGGTCCCTTCTTGCTCTCTGGTCCATGTGATACCATGTTACAATGTACCAAGAAGGCCCTCACCAGATATGGCCCCTCAGTCTTGAATCTCCCAGCCTCCAGAACCATGAGCCAAATAAACTTCCACTGTTTATAAATTACCTAGCCTTTGGCATTCTGTTAAAGTAGCATAAAACAGATTATGACAATAGGACAAGATTCAGGTTGCAGGTGGTGGGGGGTAGGAGAGAAAAAGAGAGTGAGACTGAGAAGTAGAGGGTCAGTGGATCAGCAAAGAAAAAATATGAATAAATCCTTTAGAAATATCTTCTAGAAATGTCAGCTGGTACAGACAAGCTTTGCTTTACTGGCAATAATGCATCTGAAATATATTATTCAGAAAAGACAATATCACCAAAGTCAACATGCATGGTGACAACTTTGCCTTGTTGCAGAAAGAAAAAAAAAATAGCGATGTGGAAGTACTTCAAGTAAATGAAAATGAATCCAGTTCATAATCAAGTAAAA
The DNA here is from genome assembly GCA_004027185.1 of Glis glis. NCBI lineage: Eukaryota > Metazoa > Chordata > Mammalia > Rodentia > Gliridae > Glis > Glis glis. The sequence continues at coordinate 18,473 of PVJS01009668.1, forward strand.
ATGTTATGGGTCCAGAGCCAGAGAATATTCTTATAGTGGGCTTTTTTCAGCACCCTAAATTTAACCAGATGGAATGCTTTTTAAAGCACCACCCTATTCAAACTTTGGAAGTGAAGAATTTGTCTTTTAATGGTAAATTTGCATTCCATCAAAAGATGGAACACATCATCCTCAGCTTACTTATTACCCAGAAATAAATTATAATTTAATTTATTTTGCTTTATGGTCTGTGATGAATACCTAGATTTCTGAAAATTTATTTCAGACATGACCAAGCAGAGGTATACAAACAACATGGGTCGAGACACATTAAAAATGTGAACTCCATTCCTGGTATACTGAAAGCCATGTAACCACAAATTCTTGGTGGTTTTAATATGAATATCCTATTTCACAAACCCCAAATACTGAGGTTAGAGAGAGAATACTCACTACCCTGAATATGGAAAAATTAATGCAGCTGAATTATTAGTAAGGGAGGATCTAGTTGCTGAGACGCAAATAGGTCAACAGCAAGTTAACATAATCCAACAGGGAACCATGGGGTCTGTCAAAAATTCTTGGTTTGGAACTTGTCCCACATGCTACTGAAATAGCATCTTGATTTTCTGATAACTACGACAAGTGGAAGCTGTACTGGTGGAATTAGTGCCCATGTTGCTCTAATTTCTACACAATGGGCTACGCTTTTGTCAGTCAGCAGGTTGATTTAGACATCTGTTGGTAATAGGAGTAAAGAGACTATTTTAGCAGTCAACGATTCTTAGTTGAATGTCAACTTTGTGCCAAGCTCTGTGGTAGGCCCTGGAAATGTGAGAGGTGTTAGGTAAAAAGGACACCAAGGCACTTGCTTGTGGAATTCACAAGTCCACTGAAGGATGAAGGCATGGAGGCTGTTGTGTTGTGGTTTAGGCTTGAGACACACTTGAAGTGCAATGGAGCCCAGAGAAGGCAGGTACTATTGCTGCGCTCTGAGCAGGGGAAGGTTTGCCAGAGAACATTACATTTGAACTGGACCTTTGCAAGTGATTAGGACTTTGCTGGGCCAAGGAGGAGGAGGCAGAAGGAGAACCCAGGCATAAGAAGTGTTTCCAGAGGCCAGGAGGATTGATACTTCTTCTGGGAATGGCAGGTGAGCTCATTTGGCTGGATCAGAGTCTGTGATAAGGATAACATGTTCGCATTTGAGCCTCGACTGAGTCAGTTTGGGCTGCTATAACAAAGTGATTTATAAACGATAGAAATTTATTTCTTATAGTTCTGGAGACTGGAAGCCTGAGAACAGGTGCCAACCTGGTCCAATGAGGGCCCTCTCCCAATTCAAGACTGCCAAATTCTCATTGTATCCTCACATAGCAGAGAGAGGACTAGAGAGCTCTCCGGGGTCTCTCTTATGAGGACACTGGTCCTATTCAGGAAGGCTCCACCCTCATGACGCATCACCTCTCGAAGGCTCCGCTCCCTAATAGTGTTACATTGGGGGTAAGGATTTCAATGTACAAATTTGGGGGGGACACATACATTCAGTTTATAATAAGCCTTGAGATAATCTTACAAAGTGAGTGAACATTATTATGTCTAGTTTACAGATAAAGAAGCTGAGACTCAGCTTAAACAACATAACCAACATCACCCAGCTCAGGGTCATTTTCACAGCTTTAGTTTCATGATCATGAATAATTTTATAGTAAAACACACTAAATATTGCTCAGTAATATTGAAATGCTAATCTGGGAGAATATCCGATATCTTAAAAACAACACTAACCAGGGTAAACTCACAAATGCTTGGGAGAGTCTTCCGTTACGTATAAGCCTGCCTTCTGTCACCCAGTGCTCCTTGCCTGCTCACTGTTGTCGGAAAATGACCTTTCTTGGGATATAATGAGATGAGAAGCTTTCTTCTGAGGTTTCCTTGAGATGTGAGTGGTTCACCTAAGCTCGAGTCCACTTGAATGGTCTGCTATCATATATTAATGCACTGTACAAGAAATTTTAGCCTGTGGCATTGAAGAGAGGCAGAGTAATGGGCAGGGGCTTCTGGACTGGAGGCATAAAAGAGGATTCCTCACAGTGAAGGAGATGATGAAGGAGAGTTTTGTGTGTGAAAGAAGTAAAAGTCTTTGGATTCATCATCTAGGGAAGGGAGTCAGAAAGCAAAGCCCAGTGAAAGAAATATTGCCAAAGGACTATGGATTATAATGAGCCCTTAAGAGACTTGATGAAGGAAACAGTTTAAATAATGCTATGTTCATATATGAACTTATCAATACTAATTTCAATATTATATGTTGGGAGGGGGAGGGAGAGAGTGGGATCCTGAGGGATGCACACTAAGTGCTGTGTGCATGTATGCTTCTGTCACTCTGAACCTCAATATGATGTATAATTACAATGTACCAGTAAAATTATATTTAAAAATAATGAACCCTTAAAACAAAAGTAGCTGAATGAGGCCAGGGCAGGAGAGTGGGCAACTGGGAAAATGTTAGGAGAATAGACCATTATAGGAAGAAAGTCCATGTGGGAAAAGTTGATGATCTGTTGAGAGAGAAGAAAGAGAAGCAGGTTCACTTCCTGGGAAAAGCCACCCTGGACTCCAAATGGCGGTACTGGCCCTTGGAATTCAACATGACAATATTGTATTGACAAGATCTCGAAATTTAGACTACAAGTAATCTAGTGAGCTCATAATACATATCAAAAAGTACCTAGCCATTCTAAAGTCAAATTGAAAAGCTTTTCAGACTAGTGTTTTGAATGGTTATATTCAGTTCTATTTGTATTGGGATTTGGCAGCCAACTTCGCAATAAGTTCCTCTGTTGGATAATTCATCAGTCAGATACTTCATTTTTTCACTAAAAATATATAATCACTTATCTATAGTAGTGAAGCAAAAGAGAAAACTAAAACATTCTTTAGAAGAGAGAAAATAGCATATGTGTTTCTAGATGAAGAAAAGATACCTAGGACTATCTAGAAATCAAGTAAAGTATAAACATTTACTAATATGGTTCATATTTATATAATGTATAATTATAAAACACTATCCCAGGAATTGCAATTCCATCACATTTCCATTTGAGACATTGTATAATCACTAAAATAAGAGCAATAAAAGAAAAAAAAACCTCAAAATTATTTTAGAAGACAAAACATTCCTGCTGTGTTTCTGGAGTATTTCATAAACACGTCGATAGCAACACATATGTTAATTATATCACCTTCAAATAGAATAAAATAGAAGCAATTAACTTAAGGTTCATTTAGAATAATTTATAGTTATAAAACATGACTCTAAAATGTTAAAATGTTTTCCATTTGAGCCATTGTAGTATCATAACTTAATTGCTTTTAGCAATAAAGCTAAAAGAAAAAAAATTACACTAGCAACAGACCAAAAAAAGAAAAAAGGCATCTTTCTGTGGCTCCAGATTTCCAAAAGTAGACTCATTGGAAGAGATCAGCTCAAGGAATGACCCACTTCTGTTTCCAGATTGTGCGGCAGCTGACCAAATCCAACAGTTGTAGAGACATTCCTTGTTACTGGTAGAGGATGTGCTGGGAAGTCCTTAGGAAGAGGTGGTCTCTGGTAAGTTTCTCCTGTTTCCTCTCTCAGGATTTCTCCCTGATATCTATATCATGGGACAATGAAGTAGGAGCTCTGCACCATCGAGACCCTGTTCAGTTGTATGTGTGTGTACATGTGGGTTGGATCTAAAGACCATCTCAGGTATCTGCCGGTGTGAGGAGGACTAGGACAACCTCAATCTTACAGAGAAATTGGGACAGAGGTGGCCACATGGAGTGATGCTGCTCCTGTGGTCCTGACCCTGGCATGATGGTATCTGGACCAAACCTGGCACTAGACTCTGAATCCTATCATAGCCTGATGCTCCTCCTTCTCCAGGGACCTGGTTGTCCGGAGGATTCCTTGGAATTCCTCTCCAGCTTAATTCTGGAACATAGCATACATAAGAATATTTTTGAAGCATTTAATTCCTTCTCATTTTTTCCCCAAATATACACATTTTCTTTTATAAGTTAACAAGGTTTCTCTCAACCAACAAGCTGGATGTAATAACAGTGAGTGATTATTTCGACTTTTTCTGAAATAATTTTGGCTTGTATTTTGTAGGTGTCTAGCTCTCTACATGCATGGCTAATATTTTTCATCTTCTTTTAAAAGATTCTTCCTCTATTATTCTAGGATCAATTCTCTATACATTGAATATTTAATAACAATTTATTTGCTCAATGCAGTTCAGGAAGAAATTGAAATTTCTCCATTCTTTTAGTTTTACCTGACTACAGCTAAGGTGCCTCATTTTAGAGACTTTTTAACATGATCATTGTATCCATCAGCATTCTCACAGCCAGAATCTAAAGACCTGACCATGTAACTTAGAGGAAGGAAGATTTTTTGGTCACAGTTTTCCTTGGAGATATTGGGGTTCAGTCCATGTGAGGCTGGAGTCTGGCTGGCTCTCAGGGCATGGTGGCAGGAAGTGGAGAGAGGAAGAGCACATGGGCTGTGCTCCTTACATCATGGAGGCTGGAACCATATGTCATCCCCAAGGCCACACCCCCAGGGATCCCCTTCTCCAGCCACACCCTACCAGCCTAGGCCACCAGCCAGATAAGTCCATTACAATGGATTTATCCACTGCTGGGATTACAACCCTTGTGACTCTATTATTATCAACTATAAACACTAATTTATGAGCTCTTCAAAGGGTCATTCTATATATTCATTAACAATCATTAAGTGTTTCAGTTGTTTTCTTCTATTCAGTTTAGTGTACATTTGTATTATCTTGAAAAGTTCATAGGGGTTTAACTCAGCTGTATCAATCAGTTTCTTCAAAATTCCTTTGTATTCATCTTCTAAGAGGTTTCTGTTTTCTAATTCATTCATCAAATCCAATTTCCACTTGTGACTATCCAGGAGAAGCAATCAAATTGTTCATCCCAAAATGTCTACCCCAAGGTTTTTAATCTGATTCTCTTTATCATTTTGAATGTTTTTCAATCTTACTTTACCCTTTGCTAAAAGCTTTGTTGATAAGTTTGCTCACTCATCTCCTCCTCCTCCTCATCTTCCTCCTCCTCCTCCTCGTCCTCCTCGTCCTCCTCCTCCTCCTCCTCCTCCTCCTCCTCCTCCTCTTCCTCCTCCTCTTCCTCCTCTTCTTCTGATACTTGGGATTGGGGATTGAACCCAGGGGCATTCTATATCTGAGCTAACACCCAGCCCTTTATTTTTTATTTTGAAACAGTGTCTTGCTAAGTTGTTGGGAATCTTGCTACGTTGCTGAAACTGACCTCAGATCTAGGATCCTCCTGGCTCATCTTTTCTATTCTTCAGCTTGTGAAAGCAGCTTTGTGCTTTCCTGAAGTTGAGAATGCTCACTTAAAGCATCTTTTATTATTGTCTGAAATTGCTTCATTCTTGTGTTGTATATTCAGGAGTCTTGGTTGCAGCTTTTTGAAAGGGAATGCTTTTTAATGTATCTTCTAAATACAGAATCTTTCATGCAATGGTAGCCATTCGATTAACTTGTTATAAATATTTAGATTTAACCACTTGTTTTTGGTGTTGGGGATTAAACACAGGGGCATTATACCTCTGAGCTAAACCCCTAGTCCTATTTTATTATTTGTTTTTGAAACTGGTTCTCTCTAGGTTGCTGAGAGTCTTACTAAGTTTCTGAGACTGGTCTTGAACCTTCAATCCTCCTTTCTCAGCCTCCCAGGTAGTGGGATTACAAGGGTGCCACCACGCCTGGCTCAGATTTAACTACTTTGAAAAGTTTATATTCTAAACTCAAGTTCTACTTTGTGTTACAGCTTAATTGCTATTAGCAATAAAACTAAAAGAGAAAAAAAATCAAAACTACTTTAATGAAAAGGTGAAAGAATACATTTGTATATTCTGGCTTTTAAGAATTAAACTCATTGCAAAAGAAGGTGTACAAAGCATTCCTAAGTAAGGTGCTTAACATCATTAGTCATCAGAGAAATGGAAATTAAAACTGAAAAGTCACATCATTTCACATCTACTAGAATAACTAAAGTTACAAAAATAACTAAAGTTTAAAAAATTCTCGAAATGTTACTTAGGATGTGGAACTAGAACTTTCATACATTTCTGGTATGATAATAAAACAGTGCAACCATTTTGGAAAAATGTGGTAGTTTTTAAATAAGTTCAAGAATTGGCTAGCCGTTCTAGGAATTTACCCAAGAGAAATGAATGCACATGTATATAGAAAGACTCTGGTTAGAGTCTTGTAAGAGAGTCCTGCACAGTTTTGTTAAATTCTTCACAGCAGATGTATTAATTATGGCCTAAATGGAAAAACCCAAATGTCAATCAACTGAAGAATGGGTAGCAACATCCTACATATTTTATATGATGTATGAAATATTTCATGCAAGAATTTCATACAAAGAAATAATACTTAGCAATGAAAAAGAAACAAGCTATTGATTCACACATACTACCTGAGAAAATCCAGACATGAGAATATATTTCATATGACTCAACATATATGAAGCTCTGTAACAGAACCAATGAATCTGTAAGAGTAGAAATTGGAACAGCTGTTACCTGTGCAGAGGGTGAGTGACTGAGTAAGCTTTCTGGGATGAAGTAAATGGTCTATACTATAACTTGATGGTGGTATATGGGATTTTACATTTCTTTTACCTCTTATTGATTTATATATATACGGACATTTTGCCTTATAAAAAAACTCAACAGGGATTATCTTTGCTGTGAGAGTGAAATCAACGTTCTCAAAAAACCATGTAACTGCATCTGGATGGTAACTTGCTTCTTAAGGATCCTTTGTCTTGGGAAGAGCCATGGAAAACATATTCATAGAGCTTGAGCACTCTTGTTTCAACAACCAGGGTGTCTGTAGCTTTCAGCTGCTCTTCTTGAACCTGTGCAGCATCTTCTTCTGATGCTGATCACCAGGATTTTAAGGGGGGAATTTCTGTTGGAAAGGCAGTTTCAAATTCCCCCAAATTAAGGTCCTATGGGTACAGATAGTACAGGAAGCAATGACAGAGAAGAAAAAAGGATCATATGTGATACTCAGTTTAAAGGGAGAAAAGAACTTGTTGGAATATTTATATAAACAGAGGTTTTACTTAGAGTTGAAACAAATTGGAATGTTCACATGTGGGTCACAAGGCAACAGCGACATCAGAGACAGGGACAGTCCTGCTGTGAACACTGGATGGCCCTTCAGTGGCTGTGGATCGTAGATGTTAAAACAAAGCTGGTGACATTCATCTACTCTATATATGGTGTCACCAGTGGGTTTTTAAAAAAATTGGGCTCCAGGTGAAATAGATTTTTCTACCTTTAAAGTATCAACTATTCCTTCCACATATTGTATGATTCAATTTATAGGAAATGTGCATAATAAATCAAACTACGTGTAGAGAAGCAGAGGAATGGCTGCCTTGGACTATGACGTCAGAGCTAATGGGTGCTGCACTGCTGTGTTTGGGGGTGATGAAAATATTCTAAAATTGATTGTGGTGATGGTTGTACAACTTTGTAAATATCCTGAAGGCCACTGAATTGTATATTTTAAATAAATTAATTGTTGATACATGAACATCTCAATAAATCTGTTAAAATATCAATCATTCAAATCATGTTGAAAAATACACCAAGTAAAAAAATACATAATTAATTATTGCATTATTTGTGGGCAAATGTCATACTTTATTTCTATATATCAATGATTACTTTAAAACTTTAGTAATACGTATAGGAAGAAAAATGGAGAAAGTTATTAATGTTATATATGAGGAAACTAAACTAAAATACAACATTAAATCTATATTATAATAATATATTCCAAAAAGAAGACCACCTCATGAAGTGCCATCATGTAGCAGAGATGCAGGTGGTATCAAGATATCAACTGGATTTTCCTTGACAAGATTATGTTACAAACTTGAATAATTCTGCTTCTGAGAAATTCTCTGTTGTTGACTTCCCCCTCTTTTTGTGGATTTACCTGACAGGTGGTATAATCCCTTCAGAGTTTCTCCCGGAAGTGTGGCCCAAGTTCTTGCTTTTGATGATGTGGAAGTGTGAGTCACATCATCAGAAAGGATCATTGACAAAATCCCCAGGCTATCTGCAACTGCTCAGGAAGTCAGGGAAAAGGAGAGGATTGGTGTAGGCCACAAGGCCCTCAGCCTAAGAAGGGAGGCTGCTGCTCCGTTGAAGTTTAGCTCTTTTCTAGAGTCTTCTTGGAGCTTCCATGATTGCATCGGAAGTGTGCTGAAGGCTCCCATTAAAAGGGATTATTGTGTAGTAGAAATCATAGAATCAGCATTTGAAAATTTTTCTCTGGCCTTTTAATTGTGCTAATGTAGGCAAGTGAACTACACCCTCTTTTTCTCTAAGGTTGGGAACAAAGCAAGGATGTGGACTCTCACCACTCTTATTTAAAATACTTATGAAAGTGCGTTATTCGTAATATCCCCAAACCAGAAACAACCAAAATGATCCTCAACAGGGCCATGGTGAAATGGTGGCACATCCACACCATGGGGTACTGTTCAGCAATAGAAAAGAGAACACCATTAATGTAACATTTGGAATAGATGTCAAGGGTATTATGCCAAGTGAAAAAAAAAAGCCAATCTCCAAAGGTTACACATTATGTGATTCCATTTATATAACATTCTTGAAATTATAAAATTATAGAGATGTGAAACAGATCAGTGATTTCTATGAGTGAAAATGGGGGTTGAGGATAGGAGGAAAGTGGCTGGGGCCATGACAGCGCAACATGATGAATCATCGTAGTGACAGAAATGCTGTGTGCCTCCGCTGTATCAGTGCCACCGTCCTGGTTGCGATTTTGTGTTACTGTTTGACGGTATGTTACCATTGGGGGAAGCTGGGTAAAGGGTACAGGGAATCTCTTGGCGTCATTTTTCCATAAGGACATGTGAATCAGCTCTTATCTCAAAACAAAAAGTTTTACTAAAAGTATAAAAATAAATCTTATGAAAAAGTGGGCATTGTCATATACTATTTTCTTTTTTCAATAACAGATTTGGTCAACATTTTAGAGGAAAATATGGTGATATTTTCTTTCTATCCATTTTAAAATTGCTCATCTTTTAATCAGCAGTTCCACTTTTTTTGTGGTACTGGGGATTGAACCCAGGGGCATTTTACCTCCAAGCTACACCCCCAGCCCTATTTTTTTTTATTCTTTATTTTGAAACAGGGTCTCACAAAGTTGCGGAGGGCCTCACTAAGTAGCTGAGGCTGGCCGCGGACCCAGATCCTCTGGTCTCAGCCTCCCAAGTACTGGGATTACAAGTGTGCACCACCACGCCCGGCTAGCAATTCCACTTTTAGGACTTTAAGAAATTCCTTCACAAAAATGTTTACTTAAGCATTTAGTGCATATACTTAGTGCTAAAAATTATAGATAGATAGAGAGCTATAGTCCATCAGTAGGGTGCAAGTAAAGCTACTTAGGGAGTAAGAGGGATACAAGAGGGGGTTTAAATAATAGAAGAGAAACCACAGTGGAGTGACGGAGGTGGTCCAGGGAAGGGAGATGGTAGGGGAGGGAGAATTAACAAAGGAGGCACTTCCATTGATGTTCTGTGCATACATGAGAATACTAAGGCCAATCTCCATATCATTTATGGGGAAGGGGAAGGAGTAGGGAGGGAGCCTACTCCTTGTGCTCTGTACATGCATGTCACTATCACTCTGAACTATGTTATGACGTGAGACTGTAATGCACCAAAAATAGTGTCCATATATATGGACTAGTTGAAGTACATTCATGTAAATTAATAATATGATTACAATGCACCAATAAATAAATAAAAATAATATACAACCCTAACAGAGGACCAGGTAAGCAGAAACGATCAGAAAAAGAGTCATGATCTACCGTTAGGTGGAAAAGCAAGTTCAGAACAGCACTGTCCCATTCTTACAAAATAATAACATGTATGCTTATACAAGGATAGGGAAGAACCAGCACAAGGAGATATCAAACTGTGAACAGTCCATGTCACCCCACCCTGGGGCTGGAGTAGGACGAGAGCATGAGGAACAATCACTGTCTATACATTTGTACGTTATTTTAATTTTTTATTAGATGCAGTTGTTACTTTTATAATTAATTATGAGATAAGGTCCATAAAAGGTGTCTTTTCAACTGTAATAATCAAGTAGCCCTCTGAAGTGGCTAAGTGTACTCTGTAAACAGGAATGAGTGTTCCCAAGGATGGAGTAGCTCACCCTAGGAATCTCTGCTGGTGAGTGGCAGACGATCCAGTTCTAGAATCTTTGGTCCATACTTTCCCTAGGCTGACCCCATTATTAAACTGTTTGTGGCTCTCCCTTGCTTGCTCACACCTCGTTTTTGAACTGGAATGACTCTCTTTTTTTCTTTCTGCCTACTTGCAGCCTGTCAATGGAGACCACACCCTTTACCGCAAATAGGGTGGAAGGAGCCTGGGACTGCTCCAGCCTGGTCCATCAGGTGAGCCTCCAGCTGCCGCTTCACTCTCTGGATGGCTTGCACTGCATTTAAGGGGATGTAGTACACTACTAAGTTTTCTTCAGGTGGGGGCCTTGTATATACCCAAGGAAATCTTACGTGATTGTGAAGGCAGAAACTGGATCCACAGTTTCTTTTGTCTTCCTCCCTTCCCTGCCCCTCCCCCAGTAATGGGGGATGAGGTCCTTAGTTCAAAATAAGCAGGATAGCAGTTCAACATGCAGTTTAACATGGTCTTCAAAATCAACATCTAACTGCTACTAATGAAGGACGAAGTATTCTTTTCAATTGGGTAATAATTCAGGTAAGAACAGGATCACAGAAGGCCTCCAAATCAGAATCTCTACACCTCCAACTGAACTACTGCCCTCTGGAAGTGGGGCATCATGGTAAACAGTTAGCAGATCATTACTAAGATGCTTTCATTTACAAGTAAAGCACTGTTTTGCCAAGAGCCACTTCTATACCACAGGTTCTACTCGCATTGAGTTTACTGGGCTCTGAATGGGAGGCTGAGGCAAGAAGATTGCAAGATCAAGGCTGGCCAGCCTGGGCACCATGGTGAGACCCCCATCTCAAAAAAAAAAAAACAAACGACAAAAACCCAAGAGAGACTGGGACTCTTTTGACAAGTTGTCTGATCCTGAAACTACAGAAGTTCAACTTTCATGCTGCCAGTTTGACCTCTCATTAAAACTTTTGGCTCCTGCCTGCTTCTGGTTATGTTAACCATAGGGTAGGTTTTTCTATACAGTTAAAGGATCAAGACTAAAGTTTTGAAATATGAGCAGCAGTCATAGTCCTGTTTATGATCTCTTACCGCAAATGGTCTGTTAGGCTGCCTCCTATTAATCATCTCTTGAAGAGCAGGAGGGAGTCACTCTGCTACATCTTTTGTGCATGGGAAGGTTCCCCTTCATTTAACCTTACTGGAAGAGTCTGCAGCAATCATTTCTCCTGCTGATGGGTGGCCATTGTATTATTGTTTGCACGCTCACTCAAGTTGGTGGGTGGCATTTATAGTGTGCGCATTCCATCCCTCTGGTGGTTGAGGACTGGGGGGAGAGGTACTCTAAGGAGGCAAGAGCTACCTCTGAGATGAGATTCCGAAATTAGCTGAAAGGGTTCCCATCCTAGCAACCCTCAAAAAATACATAGAAACACATCTGTCCCTTATTTTTTCAGCTTGCTTTATGGTGAGTCATTCAAGTTCTTAAAACCATACAATTACACATGCTAACAGCAGGGAAAAAGAGTAGATAATAAACCTGGCAGGGGTAATTTAACCAAACCATGCGTATCAGTGGTTTATACCAATAAGGGAGACTTAAGAATTCTTTTCAAGATACATGCACATGCACACAACACACACACATATGCATGCATACACAAGTCCATAGATATATACATTGTAAAATTATGTATGTTTGTATACACACATATACACACACATACACACACTGTCTCTAGTATGGTCAAAGGAGAATGTAAAAGGGGATATTCTATCAAAGAAATGTAGTGTGGTTATAGGTTTAAAATAATAGGCAGAATTCACTCCTGTGTGCAGAGTTATCCTCCTCCTGCAGTTAGGGAAGGAGATATTTCCTTCTGAGAGAATTACAATGAAATAAATTTAACAGTTTAAAAATCAAGAAACACCAAAGACATCCAGATCATTGATTTCCTTAAGGAAATTAATAAGGTTCACAAGCGTAGTGGGCATGCATGCTTTTTCCTGACCATTTCATTTGCTAAACTCCTACTATATATGTAAGTGTTATATATATACAAATTTACATATATATGTATGGTGTATATATACATATGTATATATATGTGTGTGTAGATATATACATATATGTATATATATACACATGTATATAATTTGTTATATACATATATATATATATATACATATATATAATTTGTTCAAAGCCATGATTTGAAAAAATCTGGAGACTGATACATCATGGAACATTATCTATTTCCTATAAACAAATGAGGAAATAGAACTAATTATAGAAATGACATTCTTAGATGAAGGAATCTACCTCCGCCGTGTATCCCAGGCTGTTTGTTTAATACATTTAAGTTTTCAGATGTTAGTAGGAGAGGGTTAGTGGTGCACAGGAGACTCAAAATACCTAAAGTTACCCATAAGAGATACTCTTAGACTTTAACATTTGTTCTTAGAAAATAGTTCCCTTAGTAAGTTTCTGTTTAAATCCTGATTAACTATAGGATGAAAAAACAAATTCTAGATTTTATTCAATGCTTACAACTATTTTGGGATTTAAAAATGTGTACTTCATTAAAAATATATATATATAGTTTTGAGCCTCGGGTGGTGGCGCATGCTTGTAATCCCAGTACTTGGGAAGCTGAGAGAGAAGGATTGCAGGTTCGAGGTCAGCCTCAGCAATTTAGTGAGGCTCTCAGCAACTTAGCAAGACCCTGTTTCCAAATAAAAAATAAAATAGGACTTGGGGCGTAACTCAGAGGTAGAGTGCCTGTGAGCTTAAAACCCAGCACAACAATGAATAAATAAATAATATTTTTGGAAACAGTTGATAAAAACTAAAATGCTAAGTCCTTTATTTATTCTATGCAATTTTCATTGCCCTCACCTACAGTCCATCATATCTTTGGCTTCTTGAGATTCTTTTTCTTCTTCAGTTAAATTCATTTCTTCCTGGTTTTCTTTTAGGCATGAATCATAGGCTCATAGAAGATTACACACACACACACACACACACACACACATATATATGTATAATATATATATATATTTTTTATGTGTGTCATTCACGCTTACACATATACATATGCTTACCTCATGCTTTTTTTTTTAGTAATCTTAAAGGATAATTCAGGTGATGAAGTTGTTTACTAATCGGTCTACAATGTAAGGCCACCCACCATTGGAATATGTTATTTAGACATAAATTTTATGCATTTTACGGCTTGCAATTATATGGTAATATTAATCATAGACTATTTCACAGGCGCATTTTTGCACCTGAAGACGAAAGCTATCCTAGCTTAGTGACATACTTTGAATTCAGATTGTTTTTATACTTTTCCCAATTAAGAATAGCTTGAAAGAAAGAAATAATATTCCAAGAAAAGAGTTTATGCATAAATCTGAATTCAGGGTACATTAAAATATATCTACCCTAGAGCATTTTACCTTAAATATATTTTATTTTGTACATATTCCATACAACATTTTCATATGGTACAGTCAAGTAATATCTTTCCTTTGAATAAAGTGAGTAAATTTTTTTATTCATGCTCTAAATGCTTGTGATTGAAACTAGAGGTTATTTTTAAAATGTTTTCCACAAACATTTTGAGTTCATGACAACTTAGGAAGGTATTGTCAAATGGTGTCTTTATTACTACTATAAATTTCCTGATTTTTATTTATTAAGGAGTAGAGTTGAGTTTTTCTGGATCCTCTGAGTGGCTTGATAGTCACCTTTAGAACTTAACATAAGAGGTATCAGATTTTTTTTATCTTTTATTTTATAGTACACCATATCTTGTGGCATTTGAGATATTTACTTAATAGGATTGCTAAAGAACTTGTATGAGATAGCATTTTATAGATCCAAAGCACTAGTAATGTGTGTAATAAATAACTATAGAATCTCAGTGGCCAACCATAAGTATTTTCGTTCTATGGGTGGAGGAGCTGCTTTAGGCCTGGGTCATGGAGACAGATGGGATAGTTCTGCTTCTTGGATCTCATTAGGAGGCCCAGAAACAGTTGGTATTTTGGCAAACCTCCTTTCAAGGTAGAGGCTGAGAAGATCCAAACCCTTTAAGGCTATAGCATTGTGATTTTTACCCCTATCCTTTTCTCAAAGGAGGTCTTATGGCTGAATCTAGTATCGGTTGTTTGGGGAAAAATAATTTGCCTAATAGGGGGCAGGGAGTGAATATTTGCTAAATCATGATATAATTTACCACAGAGTATATTGTTGGATCTCCTTATAGTTTGCAAATTTTGTATGTTTTCGCATTTATTGGATTCTCATTAGGGCTGGTGTTGGAATCCCTGGCTCCTCAGAGAGGCCTGGCTTTGCTTACTAACATTTAAGAAGCCACTGGGATTCTTACATGCAGTGCACTAGTTTCCTATGACTATGTAAAAATTGCCTCATTGAGCCATCTATTAACTCAACATTCTCCTGGGTCACAGGTCCCAGGCCCAGCTGCACTGGGTCCTTTGCTCAGTCTTGAAAGCTGTACTCAAAGTGTTAGAGTGTGATCCTTTAAGGAGCTTGGGGCTGCCTTCCAAATTCCTATGTTTGCAAATTCAGTTCCTCTAGATTGTAGGACTGAGGACTCTGCTAGCCATCTTGCTGCCCTGGGGCTGCTGTCAGCTCCTAGAGGCCTCTGAAGTTCCTTGCTGGATAGCCTACTCACCACATGGAAGCTTGCCTCTTCAAAGCCAACGGGAGACTCTCTCAATCCCATGTGCTGCACTAGAGTCTTAGATAATGTGATAAAATCACAGCATGACTTTCCATCCCCTTTGCCACATAACCTAACAGAGGAGATATCCTTTCACCTGCCATCCTCTTCTGGCTAGAAGCAATCAGTGGGTCTTCTTCCAACCAACTGGGTGGGGCTAATCAGAGGCTTGGGTCATCATGGGTCATCTTAGAATTCTGCCCACCACACATCACAGTCTACTAAACAAAAGCTGTAAACCCAGCACTTCTGCTCCTGCAAACCTCACATTTACCTTCAGAAAGTCCCAGTTCTTTGTTTAGTAGCTGTCACTCAAGGCATTAACAGCAGTAGGTGATGGTTTGATTGGCAGAGCAATCTAAGCTTCCTGAAGACGAGCTCACATTCTTCAGAGATGTTAGAGGCATCTCATTCTGAACCCCTGAAATATCATCCATGGTGGAATGGGTATAGAGGTGGGTAGCTTCTTTAAAAGAGAAAGAAAAGAAAAAACAACTAACAGTAACACCTAGGTTTTAAAATCATGCCCAGCTCATGTTTGACAATCCTTCTGATAGCCCAAATACTATAAATTTAGTTGACGATAACAGAACAGATGGAAAAAACATATGGCTTGTAGGTAGTGTGTGGTGGTTGATATTTGTGGTACATTAGGGGAATTTATTTTATTTTGTCTCTTTCCTTGTGTAACTTTGTGGTATCTTATCAAGTGAATTTTATGTGCCTTTTTGACTTATTTCTGTAGTAGCTATTAAACTCTCTTTGTGACTGGAGCATAGTATTAAAAAGGGTTGTTTTTATAATTACTTCACAGCAGGCATTTAAATATACAGGCAGGAAGACTATTTCATTCAGGAAAACCTATCTTTAGCTATTTGTTGTTATATCAGCTCCTTAGCTAGATATTGCACAGGTAAAGAGGCAAATATTGAAGGATATTAATTCAATGAAGAACTATAAAGTAATTAAGTTTAACTGAGATTTAGATTAGACATATATCTAAAATCGTAACAAAAATGAATGTCTTGATTTAACATTGATCTTCACATTTTCTAAAGGAAACTTAGTGAAGATGATGCACTGAAATTACTACTTTTTGATCCTGTTACAAAATAAGGGAAATTAAATAGGCAGAAAAGGCATAAACACATTTATTTATATATGATCCTCAATTTGATGTGTTTTTAGGCTAGACAGCAGCCCTGGAAACTCTGTATCACTTTGAAGTTAATCTGAATTGAAGCAGCTTCTTGATGTTTGCCTGTTAGTAATTTCGTGATTTTTTTTAAAGTTAAGTATTTACTTTTTAAAGTTTTCTTATACATACAGTACAAAATGTAAAAATTTATATCTCTCTAGATAAAGGATAAAGGTAGACTTTGGCAATTCAATATAAATTAAATATGTGCAAAAATTCCTATTGCTGCTGACTACTTAATAACATATCTATAAGAATAAAGCCAGATGAAAATCAAAATTGAATATTTCTTCTACAGGACTCATTTAGTTTCCTGCCATGAATCTTTTTTATCATTCTCTTGCATCTTACATAAATGTATAGATCTCATACTCCTGGTTATCATAGCAAACTTCCTTTGAATTTCATCCACATTAATTTTCATTAGCTGAATTTTATCAATCCTGTTTCCCAGGTTTTGAACTCTGGCACACACAAAATATACTAGAATGGACAAGGAAAAGAGGTTGTATCTGTGTATTAGACTGGCTCATCATCCTAGAAACATCTGTAGAATGTGTATTCATGTTTCCTCCTGAACAATGAGCACTGAAATAACATATTTAGATAAGTCTTAAACTTCTAATCAAAATATATTCAGGTTTAACTAGTCATTTGTATTCATTTTGAATTATTAAAAGAACTAATTAAACATGTTTTTACATTTTAAAAACATTTTACTTGCTGAAGTAGTTTTAGGTTCACAGTGCAATTGATAGGAAGGTGCAGAGAGATCTCCCATTTGTTCCTTTTCCATAGTGCGTAGTCCCCCCACTATCAATATCCTCTGCCAGGGAGATACATTTCTTTCCCTCCCTCCCTCCCTTGGACTGGGGATTGAACCCAGGGGCATTCCACCTTTAAACCACACCCCCAGAAACCCACTCACCTTTTCTTCTTCTTTTTTTTTTTTGCCGTACCAAGGATTGAACCCAGGGGCGTTTTACCTCTGAGCTACACCCCCGTCACTATTTTTTTATACTTTACTTTGAAACCAGGTCTCACGAAGTTGCGGAGGCCTCACTAAGTAGCTGAGGCTGACTGCGAACCAGGATCCTCCGGTCTCCACCTCCCAAGTACTGGGATTACAAGTGTGTGCCACCACACCCGGCTTCCTAAACAGGGTTTTCTTTTCTTCTTAAACAGGGTCTTGCTAAGTTACTGAGTCTTGCTAAGTTACTGAGGTTCTCACTAAGTTGTTCAAGCTGTCCTTGAACCTGTGATCCTCCTGTTTGAGCCTCCCAAGTACTGGGATTACAGGGGCACATCACCAGGCCCAGCTCAGAGAGGTACATTTCTTACAAATGATAAAGCTATAGGACACATATTTATCACCCAAGGGCCACAGTTTATGTAGGGTTCTCTCTTGGTATTGGACAAATATTTAAAGATATTTATCCATAGTGTCATACAGAGTAGTTAATTTGCTAAAATTCTTCTGGGCTTCTCCTATTCATCCCTCTGTTCTTCTAACTTCTAGCAATGCTGACCTTTTTACTGTTTCCATAGTTTGGAGGTTTCTAGAATATTCTATAGTTGTATATAGCCTTTTTAGATTTGCTTCTTTCACTTAGTAATGTGCATTTAAGTTTCCCCCATGTCTTTTCATGGATTGACAACTAATTTCTTTTCAGGGATGATCACTTTTCTATTGACTTGATATACCAGTTTACTTATCCATTCACCTATTTAAGCACACCTTGGTTGCCTCCAGGTTGATAACTATGTGTAAAGCTGCTATAAACATCCATTAGCAAGGTTTTGTGTGGTCATAAGTTTTCAACTCCTTGGGTGAGTGCTAAGGAGCATGGATGCTGGGTCGTATGTTTAGTAAGTTTTGTTTTGTACAAAACTGCCAAACTGTCTCCCAGAGTGGCTGTACCATTTTGCATTCCCACCAGCAATGAATGAGAAAATCTGTGGTGACACATCTTTGCCAGTGTTGGGTTCTTGTCCCTGTTCTGAATGTCGGCCATTTTGATAGGTGTGTAATAGTATCTCATTGATGTTTTATTTTATTTATTTATTTATTTATTTAGATAGTTATTCGTTTATTTATTTGGTACTGGGGATTGAACCCAGGGGCAGTCTACCTCCAAGCTATACCCCAGCCCTATTTTTTGTTCTTTATTTTGAAACAGGGTCTCAC
Organism: Glis glis; assembly: GCA_004027185.1. Classification (NCBI taxonomy): domain Eukaryota; kingdom Metazoa; phylum Chordata; class Mammalia; order Rodentia; family Gliridae; genus Glis; species Glis glis. The sequence continues at coordinate 36,912 of PVJS01009668.1, forward strand.
TAAGTTGCAGAGGCCTCACTAAGTAGCTGAGGCTGGCCACGAACCCGGATCCTCCGGTCTCAGCCTCCCAAGTACTGGGATTACAAGCGTGCGCCACCATGCCCGGCTCATTGATGTTTTAATGTGTAGTTCTTTGATGAGATATGACATGGAGATCTTTTCATGCTTCTTTGCCATCTGTCTAGCTTCTCTGATGAGATGTCGTGTTAAAGTCTTTGACTCATTTCTAATTGGGTTGTTTTCTTATTGTTGGGTTTTTAAAAATATGCTTTTATTTGTGAATTGTAATTTTACATCATAGTGAGGTTCAATGTGATACAAACATACATCTAGCCAGCAGTTGGTGTGATTCACTCTGGATCCCTCCCCATTCATGCCCTCCCCATACATGCTAGTAAGATTTGTAATGATACCTTCAAATATGGACAGCACTATTTGGACTGTTTGCTTAATTAAGCCTTCTTCTTTCCCCTCCCTACCTCCCTCCTCTAATCTCCTTCCACTATTCTATTGGTCTCTCTCCTCATTTATCTAAAATCCCTTTTGTTTCCTATTTTCTCTGTTGCTTCCACATATGAAAGAAAACATATGCCCCCTGACTTTCTGAGACTGGCTGATCTTGCTTAGCATAATATTCTTTAGTTCCATCCATTTTTCTGCAAATGACATGATTTTGTTCTTCCTTATGGCTGAATAAAATTGTATTGTGTGTATATGCTACATTTTCTTTATATATTCATCTGTTGACTGACACCTAGATTGGTTGCATAATTTGGCTATTGTGAATTGTGCTGTTATAGACATGGGTGTGCATGTATCACTATAGTATTATGACTTTAATTCTTTTGGAAAGATACCGAGAAGTGGTATAGCTGGGTCATGTAGTGGTTCTATTCCTAGTCTTTTTGAGGAACCTCCATACTGACCTCCATAGGGGTTGTACTAATTTATACTTCCACCAACAGTGTATAAGAGTTCCTATTTCCCTACATGCTCACCAACATTCATTATTGTTTGTATTCTTGATGGTTGCCATTCTAACTGAAGTTAGATGGAATCTCAGTGTGGTTTTGATTTGATTTGATTTACATTTCTGATTGCTAATGATGTTGAACATTTTTTCATATGTTTAGTGGCCATTTGTATAGTTCTTTGTATATTTTAGCTATCAGTCCTTTATCAGATATGTCTTTGTTAATATTTTCTCCCGGTCTGTGGCTTGTGTTCTCTTATTTATTTATTTGTTTGTTTATTTATTTATTTATTTATTTATTTATTTATTTATTATCTATTTCTCTCTCTCTCTCTCTCTCTCTCTCTTGTATTGGGGGTTGAACCCAGGGGCATTCTACCTCTTAGCTACATCCCAGCTCTTTTTATTTTTTTGTTTTGAAACAGGATCTTATTAAGTTGCTGAGTTATTGAGGGCCTCACTAAGTTGCTGAGGTTGGCCTTGAACCTGCAATTCTCCTGTCTCTGCCTCCCAGATACTGGGGTTACAGGTGTGCGCCACTGCATCTGGCTGTATTTTTATTTTCTTGACTGTTCTTGATGCTGAGCAGAAAATTTTAATTTTAATGAAGTCCAACTCTTCAATTCTTTCATGGATCATAACTTTGATGACATATCTAAAAAGCCATCACCAAATCAGTTTATCTAGCTCTTCTAGGAATTTTATAGTTTTGTATTTTACATTTAGGCCTGTGATCCATATTTACTTAACTTTTGTGGAGGGTATAAGGCTTGTGCCTAGATTCTGTCTTTTTTTTCATGTAGAATATTTTAGGATATACAATTGTTCTAGCACCATTTGTTGAAAAATTCATATTTAAATTCTATATTTTGCAATAGTATATTTAATTTTATTCACAAGTACACAGTATATATTGCTAACTATGCAGTCAGGTTTCATGTGTTTTTTTAGTCAAATAATGTTATCACAAAATAAGTAAGTAACTTGAGAATCACAAATTGCTTTTGGCTCAAAATGAAACATTGTGTTTTGTAAACATTAACATCACCCCCATTCTATCATAGATGTTTTATCTCAAGAAATTTTCTATTCTAGCATGTCATGATAGATTCTACTGTAGCTTCCGTGCCAGGAAAATGAATAGAGAGTTTATTGTTTTATAAAGTCTTTCCATAATCTCCCTATTCCAGTGTTTAATCATTGGTCTTCTTTTTAAGTTTTTATTGGTGCATAATAATTATACATAATAGTGGAGTTCATAGAGACATATCTGTACATGCTCATAACACAATTTAGTTGATTTCATTCCCCCTTGCTCTTCCTTTTTCCTTCCCCTATTCCCTTTCCTCTACCCTGCTGATAGAGATTTTTTTCTCCCTAGTTTTCACATACAAGAGAAAACATATTACCCTTGACATTCTAAGTCTGACTTATTTTACTTATTATGATGTTCTCCAGTTCCATCAATTTCCCTGCAAATTACATAAATTCGTTCTTCTTTATGGCTGAATAAAACTCCATTGTGTATATATACCACATTTTCTTTACCCATTCATCTATGAACTTACCTAGGCTGTTTCCATAACTTGGCTATGGTAAATTGAGCTGCTGTAAACATGGTATGCATGTATAGCCATAATATGCTGACCTTAATTCTTTTGGATAAATATCAAAGAGTAGCATAACTGGGTCATATGGTGGTTTCATTCCTAGTCCTTGAGGAACCTCCGTTCTGATTTTCATAGTGGTTTGTACTAATTTACAATCCCACCAACAGTGCATGAAAGTTTTGTTTCCCCCACATCCTCATCAGCATTTGTTATCATTTGTATTCTTGGTGACTGCCATTCTGACTGGAGTGAGATGAAATCTCAGAGTAATTTTTATTTGCAATTCCTTGATACCTAGAGCTGTTGAACATTTTTAATATATTCATTATCCATTTGTACTTCTTTCAAGAAATGTGTGTTTAGTTTCTTTTCCTATTTATTGATTTTTTTCTTTCGGTGTTATGTGTTTTGAGTCTTTATATACTCTGGATACTAAACCTCTAGGAATAATTTGCAAAAACTTTCTCCCATTCTGTAGGCTTTTAGTTCATGCAATTGTTTTCTTTGCTATACAGAAGATTTTTTATTTGATTCTATCCAATTTGTTGATTTGTTCTCTTATTTCCTGAGCTTTAGGAGTTCTGTTGAGGAAGTCACTGCCTGTGCCCACATGTTGAAGTGTTTCTCCTATGTTTCTTCTAGAAGTTGCAAGTTATCTAGACTAATTCCTAGATATTACTCCATTTTGAGTTAACTTTTGTGCAGGGTGAAAGATGGGGATCTAGTTTCATTCTTCTACATGTGTATATCTAGTTTCCCCCCACCATTTGTTTAAAAATATTTTTTCTCTTGTGTATGTTTATGATAACTTTATCAAGGATCACATGACTGTATTGGTGTGGGTTCGTCTGTTTATTCTATTCCAATGGTTCATGTGTACTCTGCAATTTTAGTTACCATGGCTTTATAGGATAATTTGAAATCAGGTACAATGATGCCTTCAGCATTGTACTTTTCGATCAGAATTCTGGGCCTTTTGTTCTTTTATATAAATTTTAAGACAGTTTTCTGTGAAGAATGCTATTGGTATTTTGATAGGGATTACATTGAATCTGCAGATCACTTTTGATAATATGGCCATTTTAACAATATTAATTCTGCCTATCCATGAACATGAGAGGTCTTTCATTCTTCAATTTATTTATGCAATATTCTATAATTTTCATTGTAGAATTCTTTCACCTCTTTGGTTAGATTTATTTTTATGTTTATTATTGGGTTTTTTTCAGGCTGTCTTTCTTCTTTTTTTATTTTGGAGGATATTTTAATGGCATTATTTTTCTTACTTCTTTCTCAGCAGATTAGTTATTGGAAAGCCAGTGATGTTTATATTTTGATTTTATATCCTGCTACTTTGCTGAATGTGTTTATCAGCTCCAGAAGTCTTCTAGTATCACTTTGGGGATCTTAATTCTTCCTTTTCTAATTCCATCCCTTTTATTTCCTTCTGTTGCCTAATTGCTCTGGCTAAAATTTCAACTACTATATTGAAATAGTAGTGGTGAGAGTGGACATCCTTTTGTTTCTGATTGTAGAGGAAATGCTTTCAGTTTGATGTTGACTTTGAGTTAATCATGTAGAGCCTGTATAATGTTGATGTTCTACATCTATTGAAATGATCATGTGATTTTTGTCCTTGGTTCTATTTATGTGGTGTATTACCTTTATTGATTTGCATATGTTAAAGCATCCTTGAATCTCTGGAATGAAACTAACTTAATCATGGTATATAATCTTCATAATGTGTTGTTGAATTTTATTTGATAATATTTTATTAAGGGTTTTTGCATCTAAGTTAATCAAGGATATTTCTCAGTAGTCTTCTTTCCTTTATGTGTCCTTATCTGGTTTTGATATTGGAGGTGATATTGGGTTCATAAAATGGGTTGGGAGTGTTCCATCCTTTTCTACTTCATAGAATAATTTCATTAGTTCTTCTTAAAAGTTTAAAAAAATTCCACTGTGAATTCTTCTTGTCCTGGGATTTTCCTTATTGAAAGACCTTTTACAGTTTCAATCTCATTGCTTATTATTAATCTGTTTGTATTTTCTATATCTAGAAATTTATCTATATTTTTTAGATTTTTAAATTTATTGGAATATAAATTTTCAAGCTAGTATGTGATTATCCTCTGGATTTCAGTGATGTCTGTTGGGGCATCTCCTTTTTACCAATTATTAATTTACTAATTAGTAATTAATACTTTGCCAGTATATAGTGACTTTCTTTGTCTCTTCTAACTAGTTTTGGCTTGATGTCTGCTTTGTCAGGTATCAGAGCGGTACTCTTGCTTGCTTTTAGGCTGCATTTGCGTGGAATATCATTTTCTATCCTTTCACTTTCAGCCTGTGAATGTCTTTGCCTCTGAGGTGTGTTCCCTGCAGGCAACGTATAGTTCTATCTTGTTTTTAATCCAGTCTGCCAGTCTGTCTTTTAGTTGGAGTCTTCTAATAAGATTTGTTCTTTCCTGAGCTTTCTTGGTTCCTTTTTTATTCTTATCTGTATAAGATTCCTTTAAATATCTTCTGCAATACTGGTTTAGTTCTCAGGAATTTCTTGGTTTATGCTTATCTTGGAAAGTTCTAATTTCTCTTTTGATTTTGAAAGATAGCTTTGTTGAATATAACAATCTTGTTTAGCCGGGCGTGGTGGCGCACGCTTGTAATCCCAGTACTTTGGGAGGCGGAGACCAGAGGATCCGGGTTCATGGCCAGCCTCAGCTCTCTCGCTCTCTCACTCTCTCTCCCCCACCCTCTCCTTAGTGAGGCCCTCCGCAACTTCGTGAGACCCGGTTTCAAAATAAAGTATAAAAAATAGGGCCGGGGGCGTAGCGCGGAGGTAGAACGCCCCTGCGTTCCATCCCTGGTACCGCAAAAAAAAAAAAAACCAAAAAAAAAATCTTGTTTGACAGTTATTTTAATTCATGTATTGACATACATTATTCCAAAGCCCTCTTGGACTTTAGGGTTTCTGCTAAGAAATCTGCTGTTATATTGATTGGTTTTCCTCTATAAGTGACCTAGTGTCTCTCTCTTGCAGCTTTCTAAGTATTTCCTTGATTTAGATTTCTGGCATTTTAATTATAATGTGTTTGGAGAGTTTCCTTTCTGATCTTGACTATTTGAGGTTCTAAATGACTCTAGTATTTTTTTGTGTGTGTTTTTGGTACTGGGGATTGAGCTACACTCCCAGCTCTATTTTACTTTTTATTTTTAAACAGGGCCTTACTAAGTTGCTAAAGGCCTCACTAAGTTTGCTGAGGCTTGTTTCAAACCTACAGTGCTCCCGTCTCAGCCTCCCAAGTACTGGGATTACAAGCATGTAACAGCAGGCCTGGCTGCCTTTAGTATTTGGATATTCACCTCATTCCCAAAGTTTGGAAAAATTTCTGCTATTATTTTACTGAATAGGTTATCAATGCCATTAGTCTGTATCTCTGCTCTTTCTTCAATACATCAACCATGAAGTAGGTCTCTTAATGTTGTTTGACTTCTTGGATATTCTGATTATAGTTTCTTAACCCTTTTAAAATACTTTCTGAATGTTCCAGAGTGTCTACCTTATCTTTAAGCTCTGAAATTCTATCTTCTACTTAATATAATCTAATGGAGAGACCTTCAGCTGAGTTTTTTTAATATAACTTATTGTGCCTTTTATTTCTAAAATTTCTGATAGATTCTTTTCAGAATCTTTATCTTTTTATTAAGCTTCTCTTTTTCTCCCTACATTTTCTTCCTTAGTTCATTCCTTAGATTTTCATTTAATTCATTGATCATTTTTAAATCAACTTTTTTATTCTTTATGATATTTTATCCATTTTGGTGTCTGTGGATTTGGGAGTTAGAAACATCTGGAGGCATCTTGTTGACTTGTTTCCTTGTGTTTTTTGAGACCCTTTACTTGTACGTCTATTGTGATGCATTCCTTTTTCTCATTTATACGAGGGTCTTTTAGTGAGTAGCTATCTCTTTACAATAAGCCCGGGACTGGGTGTATATCTTAGCATCATACATCCAATTAGCATAATTAAAATGCTAAGTTCAATAACTAGAACTGCTATGAGAATAGAGTTACTGCCAACAACAGTAGTAACTTAGGGACAAACCATGCATCAACATATATTTAAAAACTTATTACTGAGCTGAGCGTGGTGGGGCACACTTGTAATCCCAGTACTTGGGAGGCTGAGACAGGAGAATTGCAACTTAGTGAGACTCTGTTTCAAAATAAAACAGGGCTAGAATTGTAGCTCAGAGGTAGAGTGCTTCTGGTTTCAATCCCCAGTACCAAACCAAACCAAACCAACCAAACAAAACCTTATTATTAATGGTATATACAACTCTACTAATGAATGAGAAAAGCTTATAATTGATAACACAGAGTAGGTTGAAAAGTTAAGCATTAGTGGTAGTATACTTAATACTTAATTATATTGGAGGAAGGGTGAAAAGAACAAAATGAAAAAAGGAGAAAAGAAAAAATGGTGTTTAGGGACAGAAGAGAGAAAAGACACTAGCATGGAGATAAGAAAGAAGAAAAGATATATGAGAAAATAATCCAATTAATTGCAAGAATATATAAAATTAGTTGGACTCATGAAAAAAATAAATAATGAGGGAGTATACGACAAACCACTTTACTCAAAACAGCTAATGCGACAATAGTCATAAAAAGATTCTAGTTTTCTTCTTGTTGAGATATTTCAAATGTAGATAAATTTTTTACATGTTCTTGGAGTTGAAAGAATAGGTATGGGTTTGTACTTGTAGATGATTTTGTTTTGTTTTGTTTTTTGATACTGGGGATGGAACCCAGGGGCATTCTACCTTCAAGCTACAGCCCCAGTCCAATTTGTGTTTTGAAACAGGGTCTTACTAGGTTGCTGAGACTCTTGCTACATTGCTGAGGCTTGGGTCAGGAACCTGCGATCCTCCTGTTTCAGCCTCCTAAGTACTGGGATTATAGGCATGCACCAACATGCCTGGCTGGTTTTGGTCCTTTGTGTAAGGTTGTACATGGCAGAGGCATGGAGTGCCTGACAGCTGGAGTGTCAGACAGCAGACAGGAGCTGATGTTCATGGCAGGGGCTCGGGGCAGGATCCAGGGGCATGATGAGGCACAGAGTGCCAACTGGAGACTGAGGCATGGGGCAGCTGCTGGGGTGCAGGACAGTGGCCATTGGCTGAGTGCAGGGCTATGTCTGGCATACAGGCCAGCAGGTTAGTGTGTGTGTATGTTGTGTGGAGGGGCAGCAGAGGCTCAGGTGTTGTTGTCCCCCAGGTGCTACACTCCCTGTAAGTCCCCTGCATTCTGCTCTGCTCCATCCCACTCCCATTAGAGGGAGGGAGTAGGCTCAGTAGCCTTCAGCTCACAAAGATCCCATTTTACAGGTTGCTGGGAAAGCCCTCTTCAGTGTCATTCCCTTTGATACCATTAACTGCTATCACTAGGTGGGGTGAAACTGTAGAAATTTACTTGCTTCCTGAGCTCTAAGCTTAGGTGTTATCTCTGCAAAATGGATACCTGCCACCATTCTCTGCCAGCAAATTGAAAAAAGCAGAGTGTACTTCTCAATCACCAGGTGGCCTTGCAGCTCGTGTCCCAGGTTAACTCAGTCTGACTTTCTCTTCTACTGTTGCTTCTGAAGTAAGCTTGTCAGCCTTGCTTCTCCCTCTTTCTCCTCTGTTACTCCTCCCCCCAGACCTACTCTGATGGTGCAGGTGTTGGTTCCTGGTTAACAAATTCTTTCCTGTTATCTCTTCCAGTGACCAGAATTTGAGTCCTTCCAAGCCTACCACCGTTCAACACTGTGAATCAGTACATTCCTTCTGTAGCCCACCTCTCTCGTCAGCTCTTCTCTCACAGCTTCAACTCTGCTCTGCCACCTTGGATCTCCTAATCATTGTTTTTCAAAGATGTTCTTTAGTCTAATTTGATCACCTTCTGCTTCCACAGTAATTCATTTCTCCCTGTTCAGTAAAGAGGAATGGATTATAATATCTAATAGATAGCATTCAGGTCACACCTATTCTGAAAAGCATTATGAAAGTCCAGCTTCTATAACTTCCTCATTTATTTATAACATAGTTTCATTATTAAGTGATATTCCAAACAGATCAAATAAATGTGAGTACTAGTTACCTTATGATGGATGCATACAATGATACTCACACAGTCTTGTTGAGAGAAATGCTGAAATGTGTTAGTGAAGTTTTCATTATTTCAAGCTTTTTCTCTGGCAAATTTAACACCATTAAGTATCCTTACTTGCTAAGCATAGCCACTTTCTTCTCCATGTGTACCATTATTGCCAATATCAGTCCGCTTCCTCAAGACAAGTTAGGTCTTCTTCACTGTGGTGACACTATGCTGTACTGCTGGATTTGCCCTTAAATAGAAAGTGTAACGGATACACAGTCCAAGCCTTGTACCTTGTGCTAAAATCACCTGAAATGAATCTTTTTTCTTTTGCGCTCGTGTCACAAATTTGGTACACAATTGATTGCATTTATTTTGAATTGTTTTTTAGTTTTAGCAATTGTTTTTTAATTTGCTTTTCTTGGCTATATAAATTATTTGTATGATTCCAAAGTCAAAACTCTGTAATAAAGTATTTTTAAAAAGAGTTTCACTTCCACCCCTGTCTTCCACACTGTTCACCCTAGACATCACCATTCTTTTTATTAGTTTTTGGGTTATGCTACTAGTATATTTTTCTTTATTTATTTTGAAAATGTAATTAAATATATGGGAATGCATATCTATTTATACCTATACATATGCATATATTATTCACACAGATTATATATTAAATACATTTATATGTATGTGCATTTATGTAATAGGTGTATAGTGGTATCTCACTGTACATATATGTATGCGTATATATAAACATATGTAAATATATTTTTAAGATATACATATATGCATATATACATATATTTTATACATACATGCATATGTATACACACATATATACACATGATATATATATATGTATATATGCACACACATCCACACAGAAATATTTGTTCCTTTATCTTGCCTCTTTGCAAATATCATCCATATTAGCATATAGCCTCTTCATTCATGCTTTATAGATGTACAGATGTACCATAGTTGTTTAGCTTTTATCAATAGGCATTAGGGGAGTTTCCAATAGTTTTCTATTATAGACAGTATCGCAATTTACTTGTAGCTTTGCTTGTTTATAAAGTCCACAAATTCTAGGATATTTTTCTCTGAGTAAACCTACCGATCTTCAAGGTGGTAAGAATAGTTACTGATCCCCTTCATGAATACCTCACTATTATCATTAATTTTTAGGTGCCTTGCATTTTTTATCTTTCCTAATTATGAGTATCTTTTGGTTATAAACAGTGCCTCGATTTTACATGGTCCACACATTATGGGTATGATATTGTGTGCCTTGTGGATTCCTATGGTCATTTTTGTCTATAAATCTCTTCTACTATCCATCTTCATGAATCAATATGTGTTTTGACTCAAAGGTTCTTTTGATTATTGAGTTAGTAAATGTTTGTGAAATATCTCCTGTATGTGGTACTGTGCAAGGGTGAAACTGTAACAGAGTCTGCCACAGAGGTCTTGCTATACTGTGATGAGGTATGTGCCCAAAGCTAACAGTAACTTAGACTTTTGGATCTTAGGTTTTTTATCTGAAACATGGGAACCATAATTTCTATTTTGATTGTTGCATGAGACTCCTGGAAGAAACAACTGCAGTGATGAATGTGAAATAGCTTGCTAAAATATAAAAAACCATAAAGTATATAGAATAGTTATTGTTATGTTAGTAGTATATGCTCTTAAATGTTTTGCTATTATCTTCCCCAACAGACTTAGCTGTTAGAGAAACATGGGTATAGTTATTGTTTGTTTTATATTTCCTCAAAGCAGCTGGTAGAGAGGAATAGACACCGAATTTATGAAACATTTTATTTTATTGAGTCTAATACCAAGGGCCAACTCAAGTTTCTACAGAGGTTACACTGAGGACATAAATCATGCCATGGTAAGAATTGTTGAGCAATGAGGACTGACCTGGAGAATGAAATCCACGCCCAAGGACAGTTAAACTCAAGTCCAGGCAGGTAAGCAGACAGGTGAAGGCCACATTCAGCACTTTATGCTCATTTGTGAGGTCTGGTTTATACGAATGCTATTTGAGAAAGAAACCTTATTTCTTTGCTCCTTTCATGTTACAGATAACATTAAAGATGTGTGATATTGACAAACACAGCCAAATCACCATAGTAATTATCAGTAAACCTGAAAATGATAACAAAAATGTTTGTGATGTAATAAGCATACCATTCAGAGGCTGCATCATATTGTGGTTTTTTAAAACAACAGTAAGATGCAGACTTAGAGTATTTTGCTTGTTTTAGACATGCCTTTTACATGCCTTTCCTGTGTTATGCATGCCCTATGCATGAGACCCAAGGGCCAAGTGTCACTGTGCTGCTTCTTATATTTGCTTTTATCATGTAGATACTATGTATCATACCACTGATCTTATCTTTTTCTTGCATAGCTCCTGGGATATGCAGAGCCAAATTTGTCACTGACTCCTAGAAAAAGATACCAGATCTGTCACAGATACTAGATTCTAATTTTGTTTTTAGCATCATCTTTAACTCCTTATTCTTCTTTTTCCTGTTTCCTTATTCCATTTTACTTGATAAATCTTTGTAAGCTACCTCAAAACCTTTTTGAGAAAAGTGAGGTATAAATGACCAAAGTTCCAGTGTATGTGCAGTTGAAGATAAGGGAGTAATAGGACATTGTTGCTTCCAGAGAAACAGCGCACGTAGCCAGGTGACTATGATTTTCTATAAGCAGACTCTCAACAATTAACCAAAAAATACTTTGCTATCCAGTAAGTTTTACTCATTTTTCCCTTCATTTTCAAAGAAAAATTTATTCTTTTAAAGGACTGGGATGGTCCTTATTATGACTTCTCTTCTTTTTCCGACTCTTTGCCATTGGAAACAGGTTGTACTTCCTGGCCTATTTTGGTGGCTGTTTGCAAATGTAGGTGACCTGGAGCATGTCACTTTTGAGCCAGAGCAGCATCAAATTGCCTGTGTGAGACCCTTCAGTAAGCCCTCTCTCTTTGTTGTCAACTGGCAACATTTGAGATGATGGCCACTCTATCTGCCAAAGACCCTGACTGTTGACTTCTAATAAGTTGTATTAAGCCATCAAAAGCTTGGAGTGCTTTGCTACCAAAATATAATACCTACTATCCTGAAAGATTCAAAGGTGATCCATAACAAGCCAAAGATTAGCGTTGACATTGCTTGTCAGATATGCTTATCTCTCGCCAGGGAGTGAAGAGGCAAGCAAGGGTCTGAGAATGGGTCAAGCCTAACTAGATTTCAGAATATGCTTTGGAATTCAAAGGAAAAATAATAATAATTAAAAAAACATCTAAAATGAGAAATACTATTTTTTCAGGGAAAAAAATCTACCAATACTTGAACATTTCCACAGCTCCTTTGCTGACATTAAAATCAAGAAAAATGCTCCCCGTAACAACCTGAGTATCTGGATAATATATTTATACCCTTTTCATCAATTCTGTGTTTGCGATACGTCCTACAGCTAGAGGTGAATGAGAATCTAGAGGGAAATAATGAATGGATTTAGCCCTCATTTGCCTTGACTCTACAGGTAATTTTTACATTTTCAGAGACTCAAGGGTGTTATTTGGAGAAATTACTCAGGAATAAAGGTATCCCACCAGGCAAAAGAGGATTTCATGTTTTTGAGATACCTCTTTCTTTAATTTCCAGTTTGCAGGTGTGATTGGGGAAGACAAAGGGAGTTAAGAATGTCTAGGTGATACTTGTGGCTAAGAGCAGCAAATACCCCTCCATGCTCAGCGGTGAGTGGACTCTCAAAGGAATCAGATTGCCCACGCGTCTTTTTGTTGTTACTGAAGCATTTTGGAAAATTGCATTAAAGAGGGGCTGCATCCTCCTCTGAGTGAAATAGCTTTCATCAGATACTTCTGTATTTCCTGGGGTGCAGGCCTACATGTTACTTTAAAAAAATCTGCCCTTGAAAAAATTATTCTCTTTCCTCTTCATTTTAGGGGGAAAAATGCTAATCTATATTACATGGTAACTTGGTGTAACTTAGGTAAACTGAGATCAGAGATAAAGACAGGTGTGTAGATAGAGACATAATTGACCCAGGTCTCTACAACCAAAAGATGCTCATCCCTCCTGAGGAATGTTTAGAAACTCCTGTTTTGGGTTTTTTTTTTTGG
>PVJS01009669.1:0-49794 GCA_004027185.1 Glis glis
AAGTTGCGGAGGGCCTCACTAAGTAGAGAGAGAGAGAGACAGGGAGAGAGAGAGAGAGAGAGAGAGAGAGAGTGTGCGTGCGCGCGCATGCGCAAGCTGAGGCTGGCCGCGAACCCAGATCCTCCGGTCTCCGCCTCCCAAAGTACTGGGATTACAAGCATGCGCCACCACGCCCGGGAAGGTTCTGAATATAGACATACATTGCCACTTTGGTTAATTTTATATTAGTCTGAAGAGGAGATAGGTTAGTTCCTTGCTTCCTATAGTGGGGTTCAAGACCAACAACATTGGCATCCCCTGGGAAGTTGTTAGAAGTGCAGGATATTGGGTCCCCCCTCAGGTCTACTGAATCTGATCTGCATTTTAACAGGATCAGCTGTGATTCGTGTGCACATTAAAGTTGAGTGAGGTGCTTACTTTACAGTCTTAGCACTTGGTCTGTGTTTATGTGAACGGGATAAAAGCAATTTCATTGACTCTCATACACATGTAAATATTTATATTTATCTAAACATCTGTGTAAGAATTCAGACATGTATCTAGGTATAGTTAATGCCTACACTGCCTATGAAAGAATAAATCTGGTTGTGGCACTGAATATGACAATGGCCTTATTTAGGAGCTGAAACAGTTGCTTCCATTTCTTTAGTTAGGAAAATATGAGTAGGCATTACTTGGTAAGTAGAATTACTAGTAATCTCTCCAGTAACAAAAGACACTCATTCTACCACTTCATGTTTTGTCAAAACACATTTTATGCCTATATTTAACATTACTTAACCTTCTTGTTATTAAAGGCACATTTATTACAATTTCCTATATTTTTCATTTCATTAAGGAAATGGAAAAATAGACTTTCTTCATCAGAATAAGGCCAGTGTTGTATATTTACAAGTTCCTTGCATAAAGGAAAATCTTTTCTGTGCAAACTTTATTTGTCATAGGGTTGATAAGCGGAGATTCTCTCCATTCCTGACTGAAGGTTTCCTTGGGTGTCCTGTTTCTTTTTGGTGAAGAATTATCTCTTTTTGAAAAGTAAAGAGAGAGATTTCACTTCAGTTTTAAGATTCCAGTGCTTTGTTATAGTTATCTAATTTTAAACATCAGACATTTTCCATTTTAGGAATATACTCCCAGTGGCCTGTTTTATATGATGTATTCAGATTATTTTTGCTCTTATGGTTGCCTTATCAAAAATTTGAATTCATTTGAGTTAGCCAGAAAAACATATGGAGTATTTTTTTCTTCTGGAAAACAGATTCTTAGATTATAGCATTTTAATGAGAATGAGATAATTAATGTATACCACAGATTTTTTTTTACCTAATCTATTTTTTATGAGTTCTTACAGGAAAAGCAATCAATAGTGGTATCTACTTACATTTTGTTAAACCCAAATATGTTTTATGTCCAGAAGTTTTTAAAGAATCTGAACAAATGCATGTAAAATGTGAGCTGACTTCTGCTATAACCTGGATCTTGACTATCCCCCACAGGTCCCTGTGTTGAAGGCCTGGTCGTCAGCCTGCGGCATTATTAGGAGGCCGAGAAACCTTTAGCAGGAGGGGCCTAGTGGGAGGAAGTTAGGTGTCTGGAAGTGTCTCTGTGAAGGGGACACTGGTATCACACCACTTTCTCTCTCTTTGCTTCCTGGCTGCCATGAGGTGAGCAGCTTCCTTTGTCACACGCTCCCTACCATGATGTTCTCCCTCACCACAGGCCCAGAGGCAATGGCATCAAGCAACTGTGGATCAAAACCCCTAAACCATGAGCCAAATCCACCTTTCTTCTTTATAGTTGATTATTTCAGGCATTTTGTCACAGCAACAGAAAGCTGACCTTTATATCTTTATATCTTCCTTTATATCTTTATAACTTTATAACTTTATATCTTTATCTATATAACTTCCTTTATATCTTTGTGTCAAAATCTTAGATTAAACTGCTGATGGAGTTTAGTTAAATGGAGATACTGGGTACAAGAGCACAGTACTACAACCTTGTCCCAGTCTGTCTTTTGCTTCTTGATACTTTCTTTCAACTCACCTCATTGTTATTACTTTACTTAACTCACTATAGAACTCGTTTAGAAATTTTAGCGTATTTGGGAATTATTTATTGAGACAAAATACTTCTCAAACGTAAAGCCAGTCATTCTCTTTATTATTTCAGTAGTTCCCTCCAAATTTACTGATATTTTCTTATTCTCCTATCTCTTCCTCATCATTATATCCTGTTTCTTCTCTTCTTTTTTTCTCTCCCCCCGCCATTCTCCTCTTCAAGCAGTATTTTGAGTATTTACTATTTTAGGTATAATGTAATAGATTAATTCAAAAATATAAATCGTCAAATATTTTAATTTATAATCTACAGAAAAGGTTAATGTGTAAAACAGTGCATAATAATAATAATAATAATGATGCATAAAACTATTTTACTAGTTGTAAGCTATCTTGGAACTGAGCCAACATGTCCTGCAGGAAATATCAAAGTTTGGATTCCCTCCCCCATGCACTGAGAAGTTATTTTTAGGACTCTTGATAGACTCAGAAAGTATTCACCATGTGTTCCTTGCCCTCAGAGCTATTACCAGTTGGTAAAGAATAAATTTCTCATTTTCTAATACTGGTGAGAATGGCATGAGATTATATGAAAGAAGGTAATTACTGTATTTCACTCATTAAACAAACTTTCATTGAGCCCTTCAGGGATGCAGAGTTAGCAAGGCAAGTCAGATATGACAGTTCTAGATTATTTGAATGGAGAATGTTATGTTCATAAACACTGACTAGGATTATTAGTTCAGGTAATTTTATTTAAGTGCAGGTTATAATTCAGAAAGACACTGCCATCTACCATGTTCAAATTATTTCAGAAACAACAAATTGACACTTTCTGTTGTTTGACAATATAGGAACAGAAAATAGGATTATACGATTGGGTTGATATTAACCATCTATTTTATCCAACCATATATATTTCAGAGAAAAAAGTGGTCTCTAGTAATATTAAACTTCTTGACATGAAATTTACTTCTAGAAAAAGTTTCTCTATTCATTATTTTGGATGATAGAATGATTTCAGAATTGTAAGGAAATCTCTGCTTGAATAGGCTTTTCTTTTTTTTTAATGCTGAGAAGAATTATTTGGCCATGTCCTGTGAGTTTTTAAGTCTACCCCATTGTAAAAAAAAAAGTCATTTTTAATGTATTCTTATCACTTACTTTATAATTACATGCTACTAAAGTCTTACAACTCAAAAAGCTGTGAGTTGTTCTAGAAAGAATAGAGGAGGTTGCCATTGGGCGATGCTCTTACAGCATAGTTTCATGCCATCCTTAAATTTGCTTTGCGAGGTTCTCCGAAATATTGGTGAGCTTCATAATGGTATGAAAAGGATGTCATTTAAGCCCTATTTGGAGAACCTTCTCCTTAGGTGGTCCAAGTGAATTCATAGGGTTCATTTTTAATCCATGAAAAGTATTATACTCATTTTTAAAGGTGTCTTACCCCATAATGCCTATCGCTGTTCCAGTTGGTTTGTAAGATACACATGAAGCCATCCTTATTCCATTGCGTCTCTGTGAGCTGAGAAAAAGAATGACAACCAAAGCAGATGGCTAAAATGCCAATTTACTTTCAAATATTACGGGGAAAGATGGTTAAGCTTATGACCTTGTTGCACCGTACTTATATAACTTTCTTTGGGATTCTTTTTTTCTAATCAGGTTTATTTTCCCTTTAAGTCTGACTTCTAGTGCCCAGAAGTTTTCTTTTCAGCAGTGTTTATGTATTTAACAGAATTTTTTGAGGTGGGTGCTTCAGAATTTTCACAGCGTGGGTTCGCATTGGACTAAGACTTTGTGTACGACTTATATCAAGTGGAAAACTTGATGGGCATGAGCTTTAAAAACGGCTTTTTTGTGTGTGTGCTCTACATTTGAAGCTTTCGTCTGTATTTCCTGTTGGGCTACAGTGTTTTCCAACGTTCCCACAAGAGAACAAAGTTAACATTAAAAAATAATTTTTTTATTGAAGAACACGTCTCTCCAAGTAAAGTCGTTATCAAAGAGGCTGTCGTGGCGGGTCGTCATTCATGTGCAGCTCTGTGTTGCCCCTTTGCATCTTAAGATACAAACTCTAAGTCATAGTTAAATAAATATCTATTTATTTAAAGACAGGAAGAAACCATCCTAAAGCCAGACAAGGAGAAAAGCTTTTGAAACGTGTCCCTTTTGGAGGAAAAAGAAAGCATGGTGTTGGGTAGTCCTGCCATCTCCCTCCATGTTGCTTGTTTTATTGCGTTCACTCGCTTGAGATCCTGGGCTACATTAAAGGGTTGATATTTGTGCCCACATGAGATACTATTACAGTGGACCTAATTTTTCATTTTCAAAGTTATTTGCAATACAAGGCACTTAAGGGGAACACAGTAGAACCGTAACATTTATTCAGCAAATATTTGGGAGAGTGTAAGAAATACAAGTTGGGCTTATTAGACTTGGTCTGGACTCCTGTTCATCTTTGGTATAGCAAGGAAAATACTGTCTTAAATTAATATTATTAGTAAATTTTGCATGTGGAATTAAGATGAAGGAGAAATTCAATCCACCTGAAAGGGAAATTAGGTTTTATGTCACTTAGGAAGGAACAGACCCTGGCACCATCATAGGCAATTACAATATAAAGTTTCTTTAATGAACTAGAATATCTTGGCAAATGACCTATGGGGGATCTAAGTAGTTATTAATCCCCATTCAAACTATGTTTACAACTGTTACTTCATTGTATCAATCAATAGATGAACTTATCTGAAATGGAAATTATTTGATCATGTTCAGTAGACTGATCCCCTGAATTCTTACTGAAATGCCATCTTTCACCAGCCAGAAAGGATATTAAGTTCTAATTTGGGTTCGTGAAGAAATCGGGGTTTTTGGTTTTCCTTCTCCTCATTAGCATATCTTTGAATTATCTCTAAAGTTCAGAGTTCTGTGCAGATCTATTGATGATAAAGACCTGTTAGTAAAACAAATAAGCAAAAACCACTCTGTCCTAAGAAGGCTGCACAAATTTAAAGATGCACCAATTTTTCTTGCTGGTGTTAGTTTGTTAACATAGGACTTTTACAAAGTCATCCAAATTTTTCATGTGGGTAAGTTAAAGAGATTGACTGGAGTGACTTTGTTAATATAAAAAGGAGACTTTTTTTTAACACTATGATTCCAAAAGGTAAGCATGAAGATGCACCACATATTTTATTGCTTCACTGATATTGTCTGCCAGCTGTGAATTTTCTTACTACAATGAATCCCCTCATTTTTATTGCTGTGTGCAAGGTGCAGGGTTTCATTTTTCTTCCTACTTGGGCTTCCTGTAGAATGCACACCCCATATAGTTCTTTAAATTCATACTGTTGTGAGAACAAGTAAGTCTTTCTGTTCTTTCCTTTGTTAACTGTAAACCTTGTGGAGCAACAGTTCTTTCGTGCCCTCCGTAAGTTACTGGACTCTGCTCAAATTAAACACTGTAAGATTATCAGCAGGTTACAAAGGTGGAGTGTATCTTTCTCTTCCTCATTTTTGTATAGCGTTAACTTGATCTCAAAAATGCTAACAAATTCAAACGAATTAATCGTCTCACACACACCCCTTCTAAGTTGGGAGTTCATGTCTTTCGCATAAAAAAGGGGGAGAATACATGTTCAGTTTTTGCTCTCTTTGAGGATAAAAAGTTACTCATGTCAAATGCATAGAAATTATTTTTTAATCCATGCACAAAGTCAAATCACCTGCTTTTCACCTGCAGTGAAGCAAAATGGAAAGTGTGTGGAGCTTTGTAACTAGACAGACCTGAGTTCAAATCTTTGTCCTTCCACTTAATAACTGTGAGAGTCTGGGCAAGTTCCTTGGCCTCTCTGAGTCTTAGTTTTCTAATATATAAAAATCCTTACAGGTCTCTTTTGTGGAGGTTGTCATGAGAGACAGATAAGGTAAACTATGTAAATACCCAACACAGTGTCAAGTCTATCATAGGTGTTTAGGAAGCGTTTGTTCCCACTTGTACTAGTTTTCATAGTAGCACCAGCTGCTGTAGCAAATATACTTGTTACCCAGGGGCTTGACACAGTGAAGTTTCTTTCTTTCTCTGGGAAGGGCCTAGTGAAAGCATTCTGAGTGGACAGACAGTGCTCCATGTAGTGATGCAGAAATCAGGTTTCTCCGACCTTGTGCCTGTGGCATGCCCTGGGCTTAGGAGTCTTCTCCATGTGGCCCACCACCAGAGAGGATGAAGACACACCCACTTTGAAAACTCCACATTGATTCTGCCTATGGTCCAGTGGCAGCAGCTGCATAGTGTAATGGTGCCCCTGGATGCAAGAGGGTAAGGAAATACGGTGCTAACTGAATGGCCACTTTATAACCACAATTTCCTACTAAATGAGAAAGAGCACAAATACAGGTGGGCTGTTGATCCACCTCTGCCATACTGTTTAGCTCTTGCTCCCTTCACTGCCTCGTAAGCAACCAGTTAAACCCCCAGCTATTAACAGTATGATGGGGAAGAATAGAGGGCTGGCAAGCCAGGTCAGAGTTGTAGTCTTCTAGCATTGGTGACAAATGAGACCTTGTTTCTCTGGTATCTATATTCTAATAATAGACACATTAAGAAGTCCAATATCATTTGCTTTCTTTTCTACCAGGCATTTATCTTTATTCACTTCTCAGATTTATTTATATTCTTTAGATCTATAACAAAAGATAATTCTTCTGTATGTGTTTTGTCTAAGTGTTGACAATAGATACAACTTTGTGAATTTATACATTCCAATTCTGAAACATGTGCTGAAAGTACATTGTGAACTGTCAGAGCCAAGAGGAATTTAAGGAGACATGGTGACTAAATATAATGTGCTCTCCTGGATAGTATCCTGCAATGGAAGAAGGACATTAGACAAAAACCAAGAAACTATGAGAAGCATACCAATTTTAGTTAATAAAATGTCTCACTATTGGCTCATCAATTATGCAAATGTACCGTCGCAGTGGAAGATGTGAATAATAGAGAAAGCTGGATGCAGAGCAAATGGGAATTCTCTGTACTATCAGCATGATTTTCTATAAATCTAAAATGGTTCTAAGATAAAAAGTTTATTTTTTGAAAAATGCATTGCGAGGGCCAGGGATATAGCTCAGAGATAGAGGACTTGCCTAGCAAGCACGAGGCCCTGGGTTCAATCCCCAACACCACAAAAAGAAAAAACATTGCAGTCATTGTTATCTTTACATTTATTGAGTACCCATAGTATCATACTGTCTTTGCTGCAGGCCTGGCCTCTCCTTTTCAACTTTTTTTTATTACGACTTTAGGTAATTTGTCCTTTCTAGTAACTAATAGGACCTGGGTCTATGTAAATTCATGTTGCCTAGAGTTTGGCTCTACTAAATGCTCTAGAAATGTTTGCTTCCCTCCTTCTTTCCTCACCTTCCCTCCCTCAACCTTCCTAAGTGCTTCTATTAATTACAAAAATTATGCACTTTCATTTGGCTATTGGAAGAATCAATCTAATAAATATCACAATTTCACAACTCGAGGAAATACTAGATATTTATAGGGACATGTGGTTCATCCTTATGCATCATCTTTAAGGTGTGTAGAAATTCATAGACCATTTTACTTATTAGAAGAATGAGACTTAAAGCTATATATGTTCAATTTTTCCATTCTTGCTAAAACATCTCTCATAGAATCTTGCTTTTAAATTCCAGTATCAATAAAAAGCTTAAAGAAAATGAGATTTAATATTTTCCTTTTTCAATCCTAAAAAAACATGGCAGATGCTATGATAATAATAAAAATAATTCTAGAAGAATAATGGGATTAAAGATGAATTTTTCCTCTTCTCAATTTTCTAAAATGTTACCATTTCATTTTACAATTAAAAGAAGAACTTTATGCCAGGTGTGGTGGCACTTGCCTGTTATCCCAGTACTTGGGAAACTGAGACAGGTGGATTGCAGTTTCATGGCCAGCCTCAGCAACCTTCTGAGGCCCTCCACAACTTAGTGAGACCCTGTTTCCAAATAAAAAATAAAACAGGGCTAGGGGTATAGCTCAGAGGTAGAATGCCTCTGGGTTCAATCCCCAGTACCACAAAAAAAAAAAAAAGAGAAGAACTACTTAATGTTTAATAATACTTAAAATCTATTATTTCACATAGTAGTTTCTCAAATATACACATAGATACATATCCATAGAGATTCCATATATCAATATCTATTATTTTTGTTTCTCCTTATTTAACTGCCCAATATTTAATACTAGAATTTATATCTAAAGGTTAGTGTCTCAGAAAATTCTATAGTAGCAGATTTTTAAAATCTTATATTTTTAACTTCACTGACCTGTTTCTTTGGAGTATTCTGTCTTTATAATGGTAATTTCCTGATTTCTACAAACACAATTGTACCCATTTTAGCAATATTTATGTGTGAAAGGAAGGGAAGTTCCAATACGGATTTGTTGACACCTGAGATCTTATATTGACCTTAGTAGGTATTAACTTTTTAGATCAATAAAGAGCTGTTATTGACCTCAAAGGAAAGTCAATATCTGCTTGTTAATTTGCAGCTTGAAAATGTTATTCATTTTGTTCTTCATTATTACCCTACTTATTTCAGCCTTTAAAAAAAGATCTTTACTGTTTCTGCCAGAGATCCTGTCTAGATCAACATTTTAGTTTTGAGGTTTAAGGAAATAATTGTCTATGGTGGTCATTCACTTGTGGTTCATTTTATTTTCTTAGAAAATTATAGCTGCCTGAGAGTCATGCTGTTCAGGAAACACTTAATTGTATTTTATTTAACATAGTAATTAACAGTCAAGAAACAATTTTAAATCATCTATAGCTCATGGCAGGAATATTTTGACATTACATATGAGAAATGAAAAGAAAGTTAAATTGAAAATGAGTGGTCTGAAAAGAGATTAATAATGTTTTGCTTTTCTGTGTGTAACTAAAAAAGATCAACGTGAAGGAACATTCAGCATACACTTTTCATCTGGTTGAGCATTCAAAGCATTGGGGTAAGGACTTTTTGTGTGCATCCGAATCTTGGAAGCCTATGCTGCTAAAGTTTTATTAAGTGTTTAAGTTTTAAGTATTGGTAGAGAAGTGGCTTTTCACATCATCATTGTTTTGTATATTTGCATGGAAATGTCAAGTTTTGCATAACTTGAAATGTCTCAGAATTGCCTATTGCTAAAATTCAAATGTCAGAACAATACTTCTTACACATATATGACTCTGATATTTCACCTCTAAAAACTTCATAAATGATTCAGTGTCAGTTTGGCCTTGTTATGATATAACTTTGAAAAGAGACAGAGTGATTTAAATCTGGTTGAGATGGGAGTGGTCTCATTCAGTCCAGGCATAAAGCACTAATATCTCAATGCATTAGTGGCCATTCTTTATTTTAAAAATATGTAATCATTTTGGTAAAGAATTTGAGTTTTCATGGGGATTCTTCTAGTGTTTCGCACCAATGCAAAAATAATACTTTCTTTTGGAGCATCAGGATTGGCTTATATTTTACTCAGTTAATACTAGTTAATTGTCATAGAGGCCTCAATCTTTTTTTAAAAAAAGGTTTTTATTTTTCAAGAGATGAATACGAAGATATAAATGATCAACATAAAATAAATACCTGTAGAAATAGAGCTTCTCCTATTTTTTTGTGTGTGTGGTTCTGGGGATTGAACCCAGAGGCATTCTACCTCCAAGGTACACCCCTAGTCCGATTTTTTTATTTCTTATTTGGAAACAAGGTCTCACTAGGTTGCCGAGAGCTTAGCTAAGTTGCCGAGGCTGGCTTTGAACCTGCGATCCTCCTGTCTCAGCCTCCCAAGTACTGGGATTACAGGTGTGTGCCACTGCACCCAGCTGAGCTTCTACTATTAATTTACTCTTCCAAAGTTTGCATGGCACCTGAATATTTAAAATTTTGAGTTTGAGATCTGGATTGAGGCTTAGGTATGACAAACCTGAATTTGTCATTTTATACAGAAAACTGAATCTTGATGTTTAGTTCCTATTTATTGTTATTGATTTAATTTATTTAACAATCTCAGATATTATTGACCATAGTGATATATTAATAGTTTGAAAAATACTTTCCCTGGCCCCATGTTTTTATATTAAGTAATTTCTTTCTTGTAGAAGAAAAGCTTTCCCCAAAGGACCCTTACCACTTGAAGAGTTTTTGTGTTTTTTTGTTTTTGTTTTTGTTTTTGGTACTGGAAATCAAACTCAGGGGTGTTCTACCTCTGAGCTACACCTTTTTTATTTTATTACTTTGAAACAGGGTCTCACTAAGATGCTGAGGGTCTAGCTAAATTGCTGAGGTTGGCCTCTATCCTGCAATCCTCTTGTCTCAGCCTCTCGAGTACTGGAATTATAGGTGTGCACCACCACGTCTGGCTGAAGGGTCTTATTTTTATACATCTTCTTAATAGCCTATTTTACTTTTTTTTCTAGGATATAATGTTTTGACAATTAAAATGTGTCAGCATTTCAGTGTGATAAAATTGATATGTTTGGGGTCTTGATATTCCAGAAATAAAAAACACCATTGGGGTCATAGCTTAGAGTGCGTACCTTGCCATGTTTCGTTTTTCCTCTGCTAGGAGATTAGTGGAAAATAAGCCCTGTAAATTAAATTTTATTGCAAAATTATCTTCCGATGTTCAGCAGTAAAGATAATTTTGAGTGATAAGGCTAGAGTGGATTTTATGTAAAGCAATTACAGCATGAAGACTACAATCAGAATGAAAAATATTGCTCAGGGTTTCCTCTACTCTGTAGAAAACTTCATTTTGGAATGTGCTCAAAAATGCCTCTTTTTATGCAAGTGATTATAATCCTTAAGGTATATTGCAGTTTAAAAGCAGCATTACTCAATAGTTTTAAGGACCATTTATTTATGATAGGAGGTACAAATCACACACACACACACACACACACACACACACACACACGTACACACTTACACACACACACTTGGACAATTGCTACCATTTCAAAAAGTTTCTCCATAACTGGAGTTCTTTCTGTAGAGCTTGTTTATCCAGTGAGTCCGTCTGTCTCTTTAGATAACTGCATATGAAAGGTAAGATCAAAATGTCCACTGTGTATTTTACTCTTATCCTGGCACATGTGTTATGAATCTTCTATTCCAGGACTCCATCATGTAATTGAAGAAGCATCTGGTGCCTTAATAATTTTATTTACACCTCCACTCGAGTTTAGTCTTCACATAGCAATTACAAACAGATAAGAACAAAGGCATTGTGTTTGAATTAGGTGGAAAGTCCTTGGTTTGAAAGGGCCTCCTGCAAGTCAAGTTGAAGAAGAAAATGTGCGTGCACTTATATACCTCCCCCACCAACTTTCGTTCATGTGTTTTTCCTGGCCTTCCAACCAATCAACCAACCAATCAGAGCATGTTTAGTGATTGTCTAGAATGAACAAGTCAGTGACACAAAAGTACCAGAATGGTGGAGACAGGGGATCTATAGTGTATGTCAGCCTTGGGGCCCCATCCCAAGGAATTGGGAATCTAATAGTGTTATACAGCAGAAGTTAATAAAAGAATGTCTTTTCTTAATGTGCAGAAAATACTGCCACCCTTTAAATTTTTTAAAAAAATGCCATTCTCTTTAATAAATAGTCACTTAAAAGAAAAAATATTTCAGAAGTTACTTTTTACAGAGAACTTGGAAAACATAGCTTATTGATTCAATGTACATAAATACTTATCATAGCCTTATTATGTAGCCATTACTTTAGGCAATTCATCCAGCTAAATTGCCTCTCCAGCCATCATGAATGAAGACTATGGAGCTTTATCAAGATGAAAATAGCCCATCAAGAATTGATCTGAACCAGTGTAGAGAAGCAGAGCCTGAGACCTGGCCCATGAGGCTTTGGCTAGTAAAAGTTCACTTGGTGCTGGGCATAGACCAGCACCACAGGCCCCAACTTTATTAGTGCAGAGATAATCTGATTAGGTCTTGTCAATCAAAGGTGCCCATATCTCAATTGAGAGACACACACACTCTCTCAATTTCTCTTTAAGCATTGAAGCAGGCAACAAAGAAAGAGATGTGTGGTATGCATCCCCACGGTTGTCACCATGCAGGGTGCAAGGGTCCTGTGATGATGTGATGACTGTATTAAAGAGTACATCAATTTGTTTTAAAGTGTTTTGATTTTTTATGGTGGCATTAAGAGAGAGAACATTGTGGTTGCAGCTTTACTAGAAAGCAAAGAGTTCTAGAAGAAGAAAAAAAGTGTTTCTTTGAAGCCTACCAGGGCTTTGAATCTTGCTGTGCCAATGGGCGCTTAAGTGCTCCCGTAACTGGCAACCTCAGATCCACCATCAGCTTAGGAACTACCATCCTCCAAATTATTCATTTAAAGGAATACAGGAAAATGTGTAAATTGACCTCAGCTATATTATTGATTATTGACCACAGTTTTTTTATTTTATTATGTGTTCTAAGATTTTTAGATGAATATATATACTGGTTATACCGATGTACACTGATTCGATTATAATGAACAAAGATACTTCTAAATGTTCCCCAAGTACAGATTGGCAACATTACTCCACTTAACTGTTTTATAGGCAATAATGAATGCCTTGCCTTGTATATCTGGATGATAAACCTAATAAATATCGATGGTCAAAATGTAACTCTGTAGGGCTTCGGCTTGAGACCTCATCATCTCATCAGTATTGAGAAACAGGTAGAGGGCTGGTGTCGGGGAAAACCTGGCCTTTTGTTCTTCACATCTGAAGTTTGCTCACTGCAGGCCTCCTTCCTACTTCAAATGCAACCACGGAAAGGGGCCTTCCTCTTCTTCCCTCACCCTACGTGCGCCCCCCAGCGCTGCAGTCCTGCTCAGCAATGCTTGCACAGCAGATGATCTCTTTATCAGCTCTTTTCCCTTCCCTCCATCGGTTCACACTAACCAATCAGGCAGCCCTCTTAGGAAAGACTGGTGCTCATTTCAGTAAAATGTTTAATTCGGTACACACAGATGCGCACAGCCATCCTAGGTGTTGTTTGGGACAGAAAAGAAAGGCATGTGTGCTTCCCAGAGTTGGAGCATACCCTCATTAAGGTCACCTATGAGAAAAAAACAAAAATTTAGGGAGGTGAAGACAGGACTGGTAATATTTTCTGAACTGGAAAAGGTATTCCATTTTATACAGTGCTGATCAGCCAGAATGGAGACACACACACACACACACACACACACACACACACACACACTTTAATACCTACAGATAAGAATATGTCCTGCTTTTAGGGCATGTGAGATAGTAAAATCTAGTCTAGACAGGGGTAACTGCAATGATGACTGGTCTATTGGGGGTTTGGTTTTGAAAGGCCTTCCAGGTCATTAGAAAATGTGAGGTTAGTGGTGCTTAGTAATAGATATGCTAAGGGTTCTTTGCTTGAAGATATTTTGTTACTGTTTTTTTTTTTTTTTGTGGTACTGGGGATTGAACCCAGGGGCATTCTACCTCCGAGCTACACCCCCAGCCCTTTTTTTTTTATCCTTTATTTTGAAACCGGGTCTCACGAAGTTGCGGAGGGCCTCACTAAGTAGCTGAGGCTGGCCGGGAACCCAGATCCTCCAGTCTCCGCCTCCCAAGTACTGGGATTACAAGCGTGCGCCACCACGCCCAGCTTGGGTTTATCTTAATAGCAATAAAGTCTTTAGAATTCTTACCTTTTTTTTAACAAGTAAAAGTTAGCATGCAACTTTTCTAGAAATACCTTTCTAAAAAAAATATTAATGAAGACACATGTTGAACATGTGTGTCTTTGTTTTATGTAAGGAACTTGGCTGGGCTCCTTCTCATTGTTTAGGTTTCTAGCTTAATGATACTTGTCAGAGGTGTCTCTAAGGCTGGCTCCCCCTCCCATTTCATCAGGCCCATCCTGCATAGCATTGATTAGAACTATGGATAATCCATTATTCATTTTTTGCTTGTCTTCTCCAAAAGAATGGAAGCTTCCTGAGGGGCGTTTTGTTGAATGATTGAAAGAACTAGGCAACTATATTCCTTTACTACAAATAAGAGTCGTTATTTCAAAAAGAGTCCCACTATTTTTTAGTATTACTGTAATTAGAGCAATTGCCCAGACTACCTTTAAGAAGATATAGTGTGACTTTGTGACATTTTAGAGTTTTTATCGGCCTCTTATTGTGTCAAAATTCTTAATGTATTCAAGTAGTTCTCTCAAAAATACTGTTGTTTGAAAGACTATTACATCTTACTCAGCAAAGTTATAATTAAGAAAGGAATACTTGAGCTAGTCTACCAGGCCGCTGGTGTATACTCACTAATAAGCATTTGGCAGTAAAGATTTTAAGCCAGTAATGAGTCTGGATTCCCTTTTAATTTACTGCATACTTTAGTCATTGAGCTTTGTTTCTTCTCTACGATTTACCAATTATATTTTAAGTTTACCTGGGTAATTGTTTTCAGGCTATAAAATTAATAGTGAAAAATAGGTTGCAGTATGATTATGTCACTTTGTCACACATTGGGTATAATGTTTGTCTTGCTGAAATCCTGAAACAAAGAGGAGGGGGAGAAATGGTTGGACTGGGCACATTTGCTGATAGCAGCTTTGTTACTGTGTAAGCCTCAGTTTTGCACTTTACTATATGATAAGTGAAACATGTAACCATTTCTCTTTGATTGCTATTAAGAGTAACAACAGATACTTAATCAACATGAAGTTCTAAGCACTGTCAGCTCACAGCATCCATTTGGGAATTTTAGTTACCTTTTTTTTCTAATTTGGAAGTTAACTTAAATGAAACTAAAATTTTAACATAATTCTATGGTGACTGATAACTAAAAAATTCCATGAGAATAATATAGGTGAATTGTATGCTGAAATAGATCATGCTTAAGATCAGCATTTGAAAAAACATTCTGGAAAAAAAGTCTTTAAAGAGAGAATTTAGGGAGACCCTAGAAATATACTGAAGGCTATTACAAACTAAAGGCAGCTGCCCCTCTTTCCCCCCTCAGAATGGTTTTCCATCAATAAAGAAATATTTTCTGAGTTGCTTTCTCATCCACATTCCACCCTCCAAAAATTTAGAAATATGTCATTGAACTCTCTTTATATATATATATATATAATATATACATATACATATATATATACATATATATTCTGCTATATATATACTGCTTTATATATATATATATATATATATATAGCAGAATTTACCAAAGCTACTAGATGTTCTCAGCCAGAGACACTACATTTTTATTTCATAAAGACAGAAGGAGTTATTTGATTAACTTTTCTTCAAGAAAAAAAAGGTCTTTTAAAATAATGTCAAATGCTTATTTTTCTGTTTCTCAAGTGACCTTTCAAATAGTTGTCATACAGAATATTTCTTAGTTCCAGCCAGTTTATCAGGAGTAAACAGACATAACTCATGACACTGGGGCTTTGAAGTGTCACTATTAAACTACCAAAATTCAAAAACAGTGATGTCTTATTATTTTAAAACAATCCATATTTTTTCATATTCTTCCTTGTAGCATTAGTGTTAGCTCAAGAATCAGGGGCCACAATCCTCTGTTTTTTTTTTTTATGTTTACCTTGCTGTTCTGCTTGGCAGTTGTGTATTTCTGAAGATAAGTCTGAAATGTGGATATATTTAGGATAAGTGAGTCAATATTACTTCAGTTTGATTTTCTTTTAGGGTGTTATATATTTCTGAGTAACAAATAACAGATAACTTCCAGAAATGGAACTGTTTAGAGAGCTGTATTATCTTTTAGTAAAAGTGTGTGTGTGTGTGTGTGTGTGTGTGTGTGTGTGTGTGTGTGTGTGGTGTTTGTGTATGTGTGCATGAATATATATAACTATATAAAATAGATTTTCTTTTATAACAATATCTAAGTGTCTCTTGATTCGGATAGTTTTATCACAGCAATCGCGTATTGTGGGAAGTTCTCTTATACCATTAATAATAACTAAAACACCATCATCTTTCTAAAGGAGAGAAAGAGAGAGGAGGGAAAAGGTGGAATTTGAAAAGGGGGGAAATCTGTTCCTATTCCTTCCCCGAGGCTGAACTGTTTATCACTCTATCCTCATTCGATAAAAGTGAATTTTATAATAAAATTTTCCCTAATCGGGCACTGTCAGTGGAGGTGTCTTATCGCTAAGAGGAAAATGACACCGATCCTATCGGCAAACAGAAACGATGTCACCATGTTCCCAATCACAGCTCTTCAGCCCCCATATCTACCTTCTCCACAAACACCAAGCCATGCTTTTTTCATAAGAACATCAAAACCCGGCAAAGTCATTAAAATTGCACCCGCGT
Source organism: Glis glis (assembly GCA_004027185.1). Lineage (NCBI taxonomy): Eukaryota > Metazoa > Chordata > Mammalia > Rodentia > Gliridae > Glis > Glis glis. The sequence continues at coordinate 16,445 of PVJS01009669.1, forward strand.
AGAGTTGCAGGGACCAGCCGCACTAGCGCAAAATGGGATGTGGGAAAACAGACTCTCTAAATGTGCTAATTCCATTGTCACGTGCTTACGGCTTAATTTTAATCAGTTAAAAAAGCCACACATTGCAATAAATTGGCATTATCTTCTGTGACACCAGAAGACACAGTTGGTTCAAGGATTTAGAGGGTCACTGGCAACAGTATATAGTATTACAGACAAAGTATTTTTACGCTTGAACTACGGTAGCTAAGGTACAATCCCCAGTTAAGACTGCAAACAAAGACTATAACCCACATAGGACTCAGTTCATCGTGCAGACCACCTTCCTCCTTCATGAACTTTGTATGCAAAACAAAGAATTTTGAGAAATTTTTTTTAAAGAGTAATTCATTCATCGTAGAAAAAAAAATTTAAGTAGCCTTTCAGGGCTGTAGCCTTATTGCATATTTGGCAGTAGACCAAATGGTCTTTCCATAGGTCCTCTCAGTAGACTCCTTTCCCAGTCCTGATGTTTCATTGACTGTGTTTACATTGACCATTCGACTTGCGGGCCTAAACAAAGATACATTAACACGCCTGAGGAAATGCAAACAGAAAACAGTGTCATTGACAATTGTTGAAGGCCAACAATGAAAGACTGTCTCTAATAGTCTTAATTTATTAATGTCAAATTAGCACCCATATATTTTTACACAATTCAGTTGGGAAATTACTGAAGTAGGAATCACTGGCAAATTTAATTTTAATTTGTTCCATGGAGTTAGTTTTAGCATGCATATATCTCTATTTCAAAACAGAATGATCCTTTGGACATGAACTGGCTATTCTACATAAGAATATCTGTCAGTTTTTGGACAATAAGACTTTTTTTTTCATAGCAACATGTAATAGATCATTTTGGTTCTCACATTTAATACTTGAGCTTTGTAAGTTGTCAGGACATTTACAGTATGATTTTAAAAGCATGAGACATAATAAAGTTTATTTTTAAAACCTAAGGTGATTAAAATATCAACTGAAATCTTGAGAATTGTAAAGTCTCTATGGCTCCTGAAATAACAGTGAATAGAAGAGTCTCAATTTCATCCTGAAAATAGTTTATAAATTTTTTTAAGCAACAAATCTGATCTTGAAAAAAAAATAAATGCAACTACAACTTTTATGAAATGAAACGAGCTTTTGGAGTTAAATCATTTGGTAGTGACTGAGAAACATTTGAGCGGCTTTTGTTTTAATTTTGTTTAACACTTTGTTGATTTCTTAATACCAAAAGCAATAGAAAGAAAAGTTGAAGTAATAGTGAATCAAACAAATAATTTTTCAGCACATTGTTCTTGTCTTCACTGTGAGTTTATTTTTCTGTAGTCAATGTCAGATTGATCCGACTTCTACTGTGTGATTGAAGTACATTTTTTAAAAAATGTCATATTGCAAAGTTGGAACAGTTAAGTTGTAGCATCACAAAGGCAGTTTTTCTCATTGCACTGGGCTTGCAGCAGAGCCATCTGAGTTACTGCACCTCTGTGTTTAAACAGCTTGAGTAAATTTACAGGGTCACTCTTTTTTTTATAATATAAAGGAGGAATGAGTGCAAATTTTGAACATAGTTCTGTTCTCTGTTGGAATTAGTAACCAGCTCTGCATGGAGGGAGAAAAGTTGGGGGCCTGTGGAAGGGCACTCCTACATGATGACACCAAGCTTTTTAAAGGAAACACAAAAAACAAACAACCAGGAAAGTGAATTGTACACGATGGAGTGCTGGTTTTCATTGCATATCTAAAAAAAAGTTTTCATTTATTTTTGTTCACACTTGACGACTACCAGTGGGTCTTTGTCAATGATTTTTTTTTTGAGGAAAGGGATTAGTTTAAAAATTTCAAATATATATACATGTATGTTTATTTACCTCATTATATATACATGTATGTATATTTATCTCATTGTATGTTAATGTTTAAAGGTTGTGGCAAATGATCATCTTTGCTGCCTTAAAGTGAAACAGCCCCCCTCTATTTTTGACTGGAGAACCATAGTATGTGTAGATTGAAGGAGATTTATGGAGGCTAATGTATTTATCAAGTTTATACAGGAGGTAGCAGAACAGGCTTCATTTAACCTTCCTGTCACCTGTACCATAAAACAGTGGGCATCTATTGAAATCTGCCTAACACAGTTGTTAAATTGGAATCATTTTTCTGATTTACAATTTGTAGTATTGTTTATATTTGGTATTTGGTGGGGTGGGAAAGACTATTTTTAAGAGAGTGCAAATCCCAATATCATTTATTAACATGACAGGGAACAACTATTGAAAATATTAATTCAGCCACAAAATACTGGGTTTTTGGCAGTGGTAGAAAAAGAAAATTTTGAAATTTACTCAGAGGCAATTTAAAACCAATTAAAGCTCTAATGCCTCAGGTTTAGTAAAGAAAGACCATTTTTATTTATATTGTTTATTTGTTTACTTTCCATTTATTTTAAATAGTTGGTTACAAATAGCAGTGAGAGTCATGATGCAATAGACGCCGAATTCTTTTTTGATCATTTTGCAAAATCATATTCGATTTTAAGTCCTTATTTATAACTTAGGTGTAGAGTTACCAGTTGATGCTGCAATATACTTTTCTACACATAGGCTGCGCCATTGAGCCACTAGTCAAAGAAATGTTTCTTGTTCTGCCTGTAGCAAGTGCGTGGAAATGGAAATCAAGAGGACTATCAGTTTTTACAGTGTTTGTTACTAGAATTAATATAAACAAAAAAGTATATTTTGATATACCTTTTTTGCACCTCTGAAGATATTTTCAAATTTTAAATTTAATGCTTTCAAAAATGCATTCTAAAGCTTTTATTATTTATTATTTCCCACAGATAATCAGTAAATGTATAAGAAAAACATAAATCTAGTAAAATATAATTTGTAACTTAAACATGTAAAGTTATTTTAGTACTTTTGAAGAGTGTTTAAAGTTTAATGTAATTTAAAAGATTTAAAAGTAAAATAAGGTTAAATATCAAATATAATTGATATAAATATGTGCTTAGAAGTTTTACATGAAAATCTATTTAACATATCTGCATAAGAAATTTGTAAAGTCAAAGTGAATATTGTTTCTTACCTAATCAAAGATTTTAAACTTAAATAAATAAAGTAAGAACTGGTTTGTTACTATTATTCCACACTGCATTTTCATCTTTTATTTCCATAAGTAAAATTGAACTAGTTAACATATGAAAATCCCTATTAATATTTCTTTGCCTTTTTACCCTTTGATTCAAGCATATATTAAAATAATAGATTTAGGATAACATTTATAACTACATTTTATTTGGGATATTTCTTAGCTTTTGTATGTCAGAAAACAAATTTTAAGTATAATCAAATACTTTTGTTAAATATATGAGAAAATTCAACTTTATATGTAGCTTTAAATGCCATTCTTTGATCTTCATGTCTTGTAGATTGGCAGATTCAGAAAACAGAGTATTCTGGGACCATTTTTTTTTCATAAATATACTTTGTGTAAATCATTGCTTTATTTAATAATTAGAGTCATTTCTTGAGAAATGTGAGCTATTTCTTTGTGCTAATAGTGGAAAATTTATGATTGAAAATTTAAACAGTGAGATTTACAATTAACCCATGACAGAAGTTTGAAAAGTATTGGTATTATTGACGGACATGCCTCTGCCTGGATTTCTGGCATGCAAGTCCTCACTTGTTTGCCTCATAAACACCACCTCCTGAACACCCCATTGCTATGTATGTGAATCTTTGGGGAAAAGTTTATAGAAAGTATGCTTGTCAGCCAGTAATATGTTGGGAAGGTCTTCCCCAACTCTTATGATGAGGCTAACTTGTCCTCCTGGAAAATTTGGACATAAAATCTAAGTTTGTCATTAAAAAAAAAAACTTACTTGGAACTAATAAAATTCCATTATCTGTCACATAGCATTTTTTTTTGCAAAACACACCCTTTTTGTAGCTTATAATAGCCACGTCAGATGCTCTAATATAATTTATAAAGTGTGGTTTGTTGGGGGTATACTTTTTTCATTTTATGAATACATGTAAGTGAAAGGCAGTTCTGTTTTCATTACAAAGAAGACTGTGATGTGAAGATTTATGATGGCTTGCATTTGTATCACCTTAATTTTATTAAGAAGAACAAGTCTGTGATGTTAAATAATCATATCAGAATGAGCAAGGGGATTTGAAATTTGTAGCATTCGACTAAATATATTTGCTCTTAGCACTTTTCATGTAATCAAGTCTTTTTCAATAGTTAAAAATGGTATCAAAGCATCAGCAGTGTGATGGGGGGAGAGGATTCTTATAAGCAAAACTATAGAATCTGTCTAGTTGGATTATTGACATTGTTAGTCTCTTATTTGTAGAGTACCTGTGTAGTATGATTTGGGGTGCTCAGCCAGTGCTGTACTGGTGACTTGTCCAAATCCCAGAGTCACTATTGATTTATAGCACAGTTATTCCCAACAGTATGGTAGACCATATCTTTGGTAATGGCCCTAAATCTCCTAGGACTCTGTGGAAAGGAGGACCATTTTAATTGAATAGGAGAAGGAAGAATTAGTGCTTAAATGGGGCACACATCTATAGAGGCAGAACTAGAGTGATCTTTATATGTTACTGAATGTTCAAATTTTTAGAAGATTTTTCACTATTTGGTAATTATGCTTTCGATTATCTCATTTAAAATAAGGATATGTAATGTACCCAAAATTCATTTTGGAGACTAAGGTGATATTTCATTGCTGTTTCAGAGCAGCTGAAACTAGGTATCAGAGAAATCTGCTATACCTCTTAAGATACTGTGGACAGAGGAGGGAAGTGTGTGGTCTCAAATATAAGCACCAAATTACAAGTCCCAGGAGGAATTACACACACCAAGATGTGATGTAGCTGCTTTTCATATTAGCAGCCTTATGTAGCTGTGCTCCAGGTGTGGAGCCAAAAGCAGTGTTTACTAAATGATGGCCAATGATTCTCCTTTGAAAGATTGGAACATTCTGAATAAGATCCCCAATTTTATCCTCGAGCAATCACCCAACAGCTAAAAATTACCAGGTACGATTTTATGTTCTTGCTTCAAAATCCATTTAAGTGATCATATTTTACCTGCTTGTATTGTTTGTTCCGTTTGGAGATTTTCAAAGCTTCATGCTCTTCCCCCTGCTTTCTATAATTTTCCAGTGACCACCTCTCTTCCTTTGTGCTTCTCTGCCATGGAGCAAACCCACTCAAGGAATGAAACTCAACAGGTTAATTATAGACCTTCTAGAAACCTGAATAGATTTGTTGAGAAGAGGACAGTCATTTGTCACCTTCTACGATCCAGGCATACACTTCATTTGGTCTTCACAATGATCTTAGAGGATAGGTGCTGTTGTCCCCATTTTATAAATAAGAATACTGAGGTCCAGAGAGGTCAAGTTACCAATCCCAGTGAAAGGCCATCAGAAGTCCAATCACTTACTTTATTGCAGTATCACATGGCAAAGATAAAGTGTTTATTCATCCCAATTGACTTCTGGTATAGAAAATTGAAAGTTGTCTTGAGAAGACAGAGGTGGGTTCTCCCCCTTTCTCTGGACTCAGCTCCCAAGGCTGAGTTATCTATAATGCTTCTGGCGTGTATCTGTGCATTAGTGAGAATGGGACCGAAGAGCAAAGCAGGTGTCCAGGGGAACTTTGGAAGGCGGTGATGGGACGTTGCTAAGAGCATGCTTCTGAAAGAGGATGAAAACTTGCATCTGCCCCACCTGAGTGCTTACTCACAACACAGCTTCCCGTGTCCCGGCACTCATGGACCAGGTCACAACCTGGGAGGTGTGGCTCAGACACCATCTCTCCTGAGCGGTAAATTAGATGCTTCGGAAGCATATGAACTTGCGAGGGTTATTGCTCTCATGTGTGAAGCTAAAAAGGACTTAGGAGAGCCCATGCTCTGAAATCTCATGAGCTGACCTGCAAAGTCTGCTTTTCTCTAGAAAACAATGTCTTTTCTATGTAAAGTGTCCATTTAGTACCAATCCTCTGCATATTGGTGCTCAGATACTCAAAAATATAATTAAAGGTATTTCTTCTATCAAATCCTACTGGGTAGCATTTCACACAGTTGTATGGTTTTCTAAATTGTTGTTGGTCCTCTTTCAAATATAAAGTGAAATGTTGCCCTGAACAGCATCATATTAAAATATAAAATTATCTTCTGTGAAAAACGAAGTCAAGGCATACAACTGGGAATCCAACAAACTCGGGGTGTGTAACAGAAAAATTTTTTTGAGTTTGGAAACTGAAAGCTGCCTGAAGGTTGCATATTTAAGGTCAGTTTCCCTGTTTCCTTCATTTTTCCCCCATGGCAAAGCAAAGCAAGGTTTTTTATGGATAAAAAAATTAAAGAAAGGGGGAAAAGCTTTAATATTGGCATTTCAATAGTAAAACAATGATAAAGATCAATCCTAGAAATTGTAATCCTTTGGATGTTGAAATTTCCTAATTTCCAAGAGGATAAATTAGTGTAAAATATATTTCAGATTAAAAGTTCAGTGAATACTGACCCCTATTTTAAGACAAAAGCAAAAAATAATGTAGCTACTTTAACGAAAGAAAGCAGTATTTAAATAAAATGTTTAAACTTCAGAGGAAAATATTGTTCATTTAATAGCACATTTCTCTGAAGAGGCTAAAATGTCAGAGGGATCTCTCTCTCTCTCTCTCTCTCTCCCTCTCTCTCTCTCTTTTAAAATGGTTCTGGGAATCAAACTCAGGACTTTGTGCATGCTACGCAAGAGCTCTATCACTGAGCTACACCCCCAGCCTGCCAGATGCCTTTTTATATTTATTTTCTCACCAACTCTGGAGTCCATAAAGGAAGTTAGCACATAATGTCTCATGGAAGTTGCCATCTACCTCCAAATTTTCCCACATTCCTTTTTCTTAGTTCACTGCTGAGAGAACTGCAGTAAGACAGTGAACAAGTAATAACAGATGAATAATAACAGTAGTAGCAAACATTTATTGAGCAGTTCCTCAGCAACATGATTACAGGCACTGTGTTCAAGAGTTTACATAAATTATTTCATTTACAGCTGAAACCCTGTGAGTACTGTTATCCTCACATTACAGATGAGGAAATCACCAAGCAATCCAGCTATTATGTACTGAGCATCTTCCAGGTGCTGGTGTTAGACTACGCTATTCTGTGTTATTTCCAAAACGTTCCGTTTGTGTTATGTGAGTGTGTTTTATTTCACACAGAGGAAATTGAAGTTGAGAGACTAAGGGGCTTGTTCAGAATCCCATAACGGGTTAACATGAGAGATTCCAAGCCTCTCGGCTCCCCCATTCTGCTTTGCTTGTCCCAAGCTGCATTTCAAACCTATTCCCATCTTGTTTATTCCCTCCAAGTTTATAATCTAAAAGTAGTAATATCCCATGTATCCAGAGGCCCATCATAAGGAAACTCATTTCTCTATTGAAGACAACACTAACCTTGGAAAGTTATCTTAGGTTGCCTTAATTAAAAAAAAAAAAGAACAAAAACAAACATTGTAAGATAGTGCTTGGGAGCCTGTGTCTTAGACCTCGGTTGAAGTCCTGCTCTACCACTTTACTAGCTATAGGACTTTGGGAAAACTAATTAATCTATTTCTCAGCTTCATCATTAAATAGCATGAAGACAATGATAGCATTGTTGGGTACTTGATAAGCTCTCAATGAAAGGTAGGTGTGCCTGGTGGGTGTTGTTGATAGCATTCCCACATTTAAATCCTCAAAAACATTTGTTTTTACAGTTCTTTGGTCATTTGCTTACTTTATTTCTCAGCCTTCAGTAGAAGGGTTAAGGTAAGAGGGCTAGACACCATGAAATAAGAGAATTGCCATTAAAGAAAGAGTCATAAAACTGTCATTAAACAATCCAATAATGACTATTTGTAATAATAACTTTAAGTCAATAAAAAAATTGAAATGTTCTGTATTCTTTGTTTAAGGAGACAATGAAGTATATTTTAATGTTGTTTTAGAAGGTTCTCATTAATTAATCAAATAAATGATTGCTGCTTGGAGTTAAATCAGCTTTAATTATCTGGAAACTTCGCTTTCCTGAAACACCCCATTTCACCACAATACTAGATAAATGAGTTGTTACCCAACTCTAGGAGTGCTTTAGGTTTATTCAGGGATGACAGACCCAAATGCTAAAAGATCCACAGGAATCACGTGCGAGTGGTGTGAATTGCTGCTGACCTTGAGGGAGCATGTCTTCACCAGAAAACATTGGCGTTTAAAAAAAATCGAGCAGCCACATAGGTGTGATTGGAGCCAGTGTTCAGCCCAGAGTTCATGGTCCCCGGAAGGAATTGCATTCATGTCCTTAATGCTCATTACCTAAATACATGTTCTTGTGGGTCACTGCCCCATTACCTGAAGTAGCCCAGGCGTGTTGGGAGTCAAGAGGAAGTCTTAGTGCTCCTTCTTCTCCCTTGTCCTGCCTCGTGCCCTGCGTTCTGCAACTCTTACTGATGACAAAGTGTATGTTTACTGGGAAAATGCCTAACAATATCTACAAAATAGCTTCATTGTTAGACATGAAATAATACTAGCTCAAAAGGGAGATTTTTGTAAATTTGCTTGTCCTATTTACCTTGGGTAAGCAAATCAAGGTGAAAAGACCATACAATCAAGGAGATCCAAACTTTGTTTCCGACTCTACCATTTACAATCCATCTGGCTATAGGAAAATGAGCCACTCTGTGCTTTCTCCGACTTCTTCTGGAGAGGCCCATGTTTTCTAGCAAGTCCATTAATGCATTAAACATGGGCATTAGTCGAGGTGTGTCCAAGTGTAGTTGTGAAAGGGCCCTTTAGAACAACAGATCTGCCATGTTACCTGAAGAAGTTAATCAGTAATTTTCTTTCCAGTAAACCACAACATCCCCCCTTCCTTTTTTTTTTCATTTCACTAATCTGGGATGAATTTTTGTCACTTAAAAATAAAATAGACGAATACCAGACTAACACCGTTGGCTTCTGGGAGGAATGTTTTGCACTTTAACAATGTTCCCTGGAAGTTTCAGAATGTGATAAAGTATGTTGTTAACATAGTAGATTCTTTTTCTGAATATAACTGTTCATTCTCATAACTCTTTGTATGTTTCTAGTGAATACTATAGTTTTAATTTTGCTTTTTAGTTACTTAAATTACAGTGCTTATTGTATACCCTAAATCATTGTTTCTAGATAAGTGAATTTCAAAATCAAGTGAAGTTTAAAACACCAAACAATTTAAGGAACAACACATGATTGGTATCTGTTTATTATTTTAAGTAAGCAGATAAAGAGGACAGGGAGACCTGACATCTCTGTCATAATTCTGTCACTTTATAAAGAATATTTTGATGAGCATTCATACCTCACAATAAGTAGTCATCCTTTAATTTGAATATATTTAGTTTTAGGAAAAACTTACTATATTATTCTTATTTTTAAAATTTAAACCAGCATCAACCTGCAGACCATAGTTTGGGAGCCATAGTATTCATTCATTCCTAATTCAACCATCACTAGTTAAATACCCAGCTGAGACTGGGTTTTAGAATCAAAAGAACCTGGCCTTATCTCCCAACTTCCTTCCTCATGAGCGGTGTAATTTTGTGCTAGACACTAAACATTTCTGAGCTTCTTTTTTCTTATCTATACTTATTACATTAGCTCAATAAAACCTTGCTTGGCTTATTATTGTTTAAGGCTTCTACCCCATAATAAGTGATAGACTGGGTCTATCAAGTGACAAGGACTGTATTGGGCACTGGGAAGAACATAAAACATACTGGACAAGAACAAACCAAATCAATGAGTACAGTGTAGAGGGCTACAGTGGGCCAGAGAAGACTTCAGTGTAGAGGGCTACACTGGGTCAGAGAAAACTTCAATGCCCTGCTTTAATTATATTAATTTTTAAGAAGACAGGGGAAAATGCTAGAAGGATTTGAGTTGGCTGGTACTAGACTCTACTATTGAATTACTTGAATTCCATTTTTGAGTGGTGGTCCCCACACGTGAACCCTGATATTTGCATTTTCTATTTGAAGTGAATTATATCATCCATTTCATTTTAACAGATGAAAGAGTGGAGGTCCCGATGCGTTAAGTGACCTGCCCATGGTTTCACAGTCAGTAATAGCGAGGGAGATCGAGATCCAAATCCCTACTGGACTCTACTTCACTAACATGCAACTTCTGTGACCACAGGGACCTTGTAGGGTCTGCTCCTCTCTCTCTCTCTCTCTCTCTCTCTCTCTCTCTCTCTCTCCCCACCCTTGGTGCTAGTAGTAGGCACTAAATAAATATCCATAGAATGAATGATTGATTTCTCTCTTGAGATTTCACAGCCCCCAAATCTTTTTGCTGTCTCTCACCTAATGATGTCTTTTCCCTGGCACTGATAACCAACTAACGTTAGTCTGTATTCCTATAGCTCATTTTCAGTTTCTGATTTTCCAATAGGACTAATGTATGGGTCTTTTCATTATTATCTTTGTAGGTGTTTTCATAAATGTACAAATCAAGATTTCCTTCATGTGTCTTTAGAGCATGATATTTATCCTGTTGTTGCAAGAGTGGATTTTGATAATGGCCAGGGGTGCAGCAGTGTTCTGCTTCCTTCAGTAAATGTTTGTTCATGTCCATCATGTGTCTTCAAGAATGTCGGTTCCTTGTAATCCCTACCACCTGTGCCCTGCAGGGAAACATGCTGGCTTTGTTTTACAGTCCAGTTGAATTAATACCCCCTTCATTTAAATTAGTAATTGATTAAGTAATTACAGAACCAAATTACCTTTTACTTTATGAAATTAATTAATGTTTAATGTGCAACTTGAAGGATGGCACTCTGTTATTTGTTCTTGTTATTATTTATGAGGGAACATTCATTAAATCACTTCATTGCCTTTTTTATTTTCTAGGCAGCACTGCTGCCATTTAAGTCATTTTTGCCTGATAGGCATGAAGTTTTTAACACTCAAGATTGTTTCGTTGAATCAGTATCATTCCATTATTTTAGATGATGTCTTCTTAAAGAGAGTAGTTTATAGTTACATAATTGCTGTGTGATAAAACCTAAAACCTCTCAACAATATTTCCTTGTGGATGTTCCTCTGTTCACTCTGTATAGCTCTTGCCCATTCCCACCCTGCCTCTGCTGAAAGAGCCACAGCTACATATATTCAAAATACATGCTTCTTTAGCATGGACCTAATCGCCAGAATTGAGTACCTAACAGGTATTATGCACTGTTCTAGCATGCAGGTGACACCCATATTTAATTGACTTGAAACTGTGTCATTCTCAGAATATATATAAACTTTGGAACCTGAAGTAAATTTTTAAAAATTTTTTGATGTGGAAGTTGAAATTACATTTAAAATATCTTCTTGGAATAAATATTAAACTATCAAGAGTGTTTATCTCAGGGGGGTATCATGTTGATTATGAGGTATTACCCCTTATCACCTATAATGGGGTAAAATTTTTAATAAGGCATTACTTTCATAATCAGAATAAGGTTAACAATAACAAGTTTTCTGGTGCATAAAGAAGTATTCCCTTATCCTATATTTTACTGCATATTATATGCAGGGTACTAGGCTATACATATCTGGGTCATACTTTTCAAATTTTTTATAATGATTTATAGTAAGGAATACCTTTCACATCTCAATTCATATTGCTCTCACACACATGCACACACATAACTGAAATGAATATTTCATAAAACAATACTTACCCTTTTAACTATGGGTAATGTACGCTAATATTTTCTAATCTTGTTTATTTTTAAAGAAATGTCAGTTTTGATTTCTAAATTGATTTTATAATCCACCTACAAGGTTGCAATCCACAGTTTGCATTAGGGATGCACATGTAAATAAATTTCAGCTCTAAATTGCAGCTTATATATTCTAATAAAAATATAAAGCATGCATACAAAGAATTTTACTACGAGACATGTTCTAAATGCTGTAAGACAGTATTTTTCAGATTTCTATTATTTGTCCACTATAATCACAATTTTCATCTCATCTTTGTACTACCATGTAGCCTTATTTACCCAATAATATAAGTCTTAGCTTGGGCTCCTATAACGAAATACATAGACTAGGTGTGTTAAACAACAGACGTTTATTTCTCATAGTCTGTGAGTCTGGGAAGTCCAAGATCAAGGTGCCAGCAGATTTGGGTCCTAGTCTGAGCGTGCTTCCTGGATGCACAGACAGCTGCCTCCTCACTGTGTCTTCATGCAGTGGAGAGAGGCAGCTCTGGCCTCTTCCTCTTCATGGAAGGACACTAATTCCATCATAGGGCCTCACCCTCGTGACCTCATCTAAACCTAATTACCTTTCAAAGGTTCCATCTTCCAATACCATCACGTTGAGGGTGGGATTTTCTACAGTCCATAACAGCCTTGTCCTATTAATCAACTGTAAAGTGACTGAAATTTTTTGTCATGGAGCCTTGTCCTGTGTGAAACCATGCGTTAAATGTGCCAGTTAAGTTTTTCCTAATACCTAAATACATAAGAAAAGAAACTATACATATTAAAGTAAAAAGTTTTTGTGTACCACCAGCAGTAGACCAAACATTTTTTGGTAAACAGTTAAAAGTGATAGAGGCTTTGGTCCAGGCATGATGTCGTATGTCTGTAATCCCAGCTACTCGGGAGACTGAGACATGAGGATCACAGGTTCAAGGCCAGCCTGGACAACTTAGCGAGACCCTGTCTCGGCATAAAGAATTAAAAGATCTGAGAATGGAGCTCAGTGGGAAGCACCCCTGGGTTCATTCTTCAGTACTGGGGGAAAAACAGTGATAGAAGTTCAGGAAACTAAAGGAAAGAGAACAGATGCAAGAGACACTGCTAAGTAAGGATCAACAAGGACTCTGCAATTTCGCCATGAGGATAGGATAAGGCATGGAGCGAAGGGAGGGATGGGAGGAATCCACGGTGGCTCCAGGGTTTCTGGTTGAATGGGAAGTGTGCCATTAACCGTAAAGGAAAATCCAAAGGAGAAATAGGTTTTGTGAGAAAGATTACTGAGTTTAAGACATCAACAAAGTGCCTGAGTAGTATCATTGAGCAGGCAGGTGGAAGTTTGGAATTGAAGTTTAGCAATGAGGTGATGGTTGGATACATACACATAAATCATTTTTGAAGTGATGATAATTTAAAACTATGCATTGGAAACTTTAGTCACTCAATTGCGATTTGCAAGCTTTTTGCCATATTTAAACGATATTTATATCTTGTGTAATTAATATATTAAAATCTATTTTAAATTAACATGTGTTTTTAAAAGCATAGCTCCATTCTAAACATTATCCATGAAATCTTGAGTTTTGTGAAATCGATACAGTTTTTAAGTGCTCATTAAAATAAATGCATAATTACTGTGTTTCATGGTTGCAAGATGTATTTTCACAATCTAACATTTCTGAAATTAGGGTATTTTCCAATCAATAGCATCTTACAAACTCTGCTGGCCAGACAGCAGTTCTTGTCATGTCGGCTACTGAGCCAACTTGGTTGTTATTCTTGGTGACATGAGGAAAAACTATAATCCCTCAACATTTCAATCAACAAACCACATAGGAATCTTTGAGAAAAAAAAATTATGAGTTTTAACTTTTGTCTGAGAACCTCAACTTCTGGTATAATCAGGAAAGCACTAATGTGGAAACTGCAAAATGGGTGTCAGTAACATGGAAGAGAATCCCAGAGAAATGCTGCACCCCCAGGGTTCTTGGTGGCTTTGGGGACATTGATGACTGTGAATTGAAAAGTGATTCAGAAGAGTTGGACACAGATACGTGAGAAACTTTTAAGAAAACCTTAACCCGTTAGTTTTACTTATATTTTCCTTTTTATATATGTGCAAGAGTGATGCATAAAGAAAACATGAGTCAAAAGAGCTCTTCAAATAAGCTTAAAATAAAAATTAAAGTGGCTAGAAAGCATTGTGTCATAATTTAATTGGCAGCCATTTTCTGTCTAGTGTATAAAAGATGGTGCATCTCAGTCGATGCTGTTCAAGGTTAGATTAAACAAAGTAACCAAGAAAAAAAAATGTCAGTTTATGTTCCACTTAAAGTCACCTTATAAATATTACTTTATAGAAATACATTTAAGTCAGGGGAATAAATAATATCACCAGGAGAATATTTATTTAAAAAAAAAAGAAGAGAGCCTTGGAACCATGAGGAAAGTCTACATTTCAGGAGACAAAGAGGAGTCAGAGAAGGTGACAGAAGAGGATGCATTCATAGGTGACTCTGGGCAGTGGAGTGTCATGGAAGCCAAAGGAGAAGTTTTTCAAGAAAGTGAAGCAACCTAGAATAATCAAAATACTGTAGAAGACCTGGAGAGTATTCAAACGGGTAAGAAACTCTGGCTTCAAGGAGTAGCTGAGCTAATGGGGAAGTTGAGCCTGTATTTCTCTTTTTAGGAAAAAATGGCTAGGAAAGGGAAAAGGTGGTTCTTAATAAGGATCAGGATTAGTTTATTTTGTTTCTTAACAAAGCTGGAGGGCCTAGAGGAAGGACCTGAGAGGTAGTGCTGCCAGCCTGAAGGAGCATAATTGATCCTTTCAGAACCCGAAAGATGTACAAAGGAGTGGATTCAACAGCACAAGTTGAAAATGTAACCTCAGAAAGAAGAGGCCCTTCCTCTGAAGCAGAGGTATAGCAAGAGGTAGATGGAGTCGATTTTTAATAGTGTCAAAATAGGGAGGAGAGAACTTCTGCAGGATCACCGTGATTCCAAACGGGAACCCGGGTTACTCCTTGAAGGTGCAGAACAGGATCAAGGGCTTAGAAAGAGGGTGGGAAAGGCTTAGAACAGTTGCTGTAACGAATGTCAAGGTGACACAGCAGGAGCTGGATCAGACATTGCTGAACATTGCAAAGGCCCTGTGGAGGTTAGGGAGCAAGAATTTGTAGTGGGCTCAATAGCGTGGTTTCATAGTTCTCCCCAGGATGGCTTGGCCGACCAGGAGTAGGAGCCAAGAAAGCAAACAGTAGAAAGTCGATGCCTGTAGAGATTTGGCAGAGTAGGAATGACAGGAGTACAAAGGGGGAGCGACCGGAGGGTAGTTGTGAGTGCGAAGTTGAAATGGCTAACCGTGGGAGGTGGGCCAGATGGGGAGGCAATGGCGGGCTGAACCAGGAGATGGATAGGAAGAAAACAGGGAGGGGAGGGAGGTGATTGACATTTCACAGTGTGCATAGAGAACTGAGAGGGAAGAGAAAGAATGTGGGAATCCAGTTGGCTGAATGAAAGTTTGGAGAATTTGAAGAAATTTTGAAAAAAAGAAGATTTATGTCCTAGAATTATAAATGTACATGCTTTCTTAGGATGTAGTTTATAGCCTGGTGGTTAGTGTAGGTTAAGTGTCTTTTATCTAAAATGCTCAGGACCAGAACTATTTTGGATTTTAGACTTTTTTCAGATTTTGGAATATGGGCATATACATAATGAGGTATCTTAGGGATGGGACCGAGTCTAAGCATGAAATTCATTGATGTTTCATATAAACCTTAGAAACATAGTCTGAAGACAGTTTTGTGCCATATTTTTAGTGTGCCTGTGTTTTGACTGCAACCCATCACATGCGCACTTGGGGCATCATTTTGGTGCTCAAAAAGTTTGGGGTTTTGGAGCATTTCAGATTTTGGATTTTCTGATTAGGGATGCTCAATAGATGTCAATCTGAATCCAAGACTTACTAGCATTTACACACTGTGTGACCATGCTAGGCATGAATTATCCTTCCCCACATCTACACTGCTGAGTTTCTAGAAAGACCGACTTTATGTGGACCACACCAGCAGGCTCCCTATACCCTCTGGGTTCCAGTTCACTTCACCCAGTGGGGACAACTGGCTGGAGATGGGACACAGGGTGGAGAGTGAGGTCCAGGTATGAATTCCCCTGGTTCTCTTCCTGTGGGCTTGCTTTCTTTCTGCACAGTCCTTCTTTCAGAGTCCTGGGAACCACCCCCTGTCTTCCCATCTTCAAGCCTACGCCTGGTAACTTGCCCACTGTTGCTTGCCCCGAGCTATTGTGCCAAGCTCTGTGGTTTCCCATGCCTTTTAAGTAGTCTCTTTATTAAAGTCAGCTTAAATTACCAATTTGAGTAGTGGTCTGTTTTCCATTGAGACTCTGATAAGATCACCTTGGGCAAGTTACTTAGGCTTTCAACCTCACTTTTCTAATTTGCAAGATTGAGATAATAATAGTACCTAGTGATTTTGATAGAAGGATTAGATGTGACAATGTAAAATCCTTACACAATGCAGAGCACATAGTAAATTCTTGATAAATGATAATGATATAGTATAGATTCTGGAACTTCCATGTATGCATATAGAGATCTACAGAGCAGAGGCTGAGTTTATATTAGCAAGTAGCACTTCCTGATGTGTCTTCATCAGTGACAGTACTGAAGGGACAAATTAAAGAGAGGGAGAAACACTAGCCACCTCTGATTTCCTGTAGTCCCTCCCCCAAGGGCACTATATGTTGACATTATCACAACTTACTTTGTGGAAAGAAGAAATCAAATATGCAAAATCCTGTATGCTACAATTGGAATATCTTTAATATGCAATGTAAAAAAATGGGCTGAGCTTAATGTGCAAATGCAGCTTCAAGACAATTTCTCTGACACACGTTTCCATCTTACCACTAATTTCTGCCTTAGTTGTTTTGGACTACTATAACAAAATACCACAAAGTCAGGGGCTTAAGCAACAGAAGTTTATTTCTCACATTCTTGGAGGCTGAGAAGTCCAAGATCAGAGCGCTGGCATGGTGGAGTTCTGGTGGGATGCAGATGCCCATCTTGTTGCTCTGTGCTCACATGGTAGGGATAGAGATAGAGATGAAGAAGAGGGGGAAAGGAGGAGGAGGAGGAAGAGGAGGAGAACCTTCCTCTTCTCTTCTCTTCTCTTCTCTTCTCTTTTCTCTCTTTTCTCTTCTCTCTTCTCTTCTCACAAATTCCCTAATCTCATCATGAAAAGGCCACTTATATGATCTAATTATCTCTCCAAGGCACAGTCTCCACATACCATCACACTGGAACTTAAGGTTTCAATATATGAATTTTAGGGGGACACAGACATTCAGTTCATAGCATTTGCCCCAGTCCCCCAAAATTCATGTCCTTCTTATATACCAAATATATTCATTGCATCCCAATAGCCCCCAAAGTCACTTTTAAGTATGGAAATTGTGGGGCTGTCACTGGTCCTCTTGATTATGAAGACTTCTCAGGGCCATATGATTGTATTACCCTTTTAAAACATTGAAGGCATGGCTCTGCCTTTTAAGTGGTACAAAATTAATGGTTTAAAAAACTTTGAGTCCAAGCTGGGCATGATGGCACATGCCTGTAATCCCAGTACTTGGGAGGCTGAGACAGGAGGATCGCAGGTTTGAGGCCAGCCTCAGCAACTTAGTAAGACCCTTAGCAACTTAGCAAGACCATGTTTCAAAAAAATAAAATAAAAAGGGCTGGAGTTGTAGCTCAGAGGTAGAATGCCCTTGGGTTCAATCTCCAGAATTAATAAATAAATGTATGTTTGAGTCTAAAAAATGACTTCTGTAGAGGGGAAGCTCAGAAACCCTTACCCTCTTTCACTTATTATGACCTAATAAGACAATTCTTGGATTTTGTTAAGTATTCTAAATTATTAATCTATAATAATAATGCCATCTCATACATGACTAGCGGCCTTTTAATTTGACCTATTATTAGCCACTTTTCAAAAGTTTACACTATGGATACCACCATAGTGTAAACATGAGTCCTCTGTGAAACCACCATCATAGACCAGACTTTGAAGGACACCAGTGAGTGTCTTCCCTGTGACAACCCCCAGAAAAATAAGGCCTTCTGGAGCTCCATCCGTAGCCCAGTCGAGGTTACCCCTGATGGACGAGGGGAGGCGCTTCTGCTGGTGCGGCGTTCAGTCCTGGAGCAGCTCTCTAAACTCTTCACGACTCGTTTCAGTAGTTTCACGTTTCAGGTCCTCTGTGCACGTGGGCATCTTAAGGAGATAAAGAAACCATGAGAGGATAAGCAGGGATCGAGAGGAAACTTTGAGCGGCCCAGCTTGTGCTTTCAGGATTCCCTGTGCTTGTTGGTACTGGGTGCTGCTAAGAACAGCGGAGGATCTGCATGGCTTCGCTTGCCTACGCGCCATATGTAGCTTGAAGCCCAGATAATAATTTCAGTTTGGAAATGTCTTGTTTTTTACTCTCTCAGGCCCCTAAGTTTGATTTAGAAAACTCTCAAGTCTGGAGGCCATTTGTCCACTGGATGTATTTATGTGTATATCCGCTTTATCAGGAATGTGGTTGCATTCGGGTCTGTTGTCCTAAGCGCTTTTGTTGGTGGCTGCATTCCATGCCGTTCAGTCTTTCAGTCCTATGTATTTACTAACTATTCAAATGCCTTGTGGTATTCACACACAGATTATGTAAAATAAAAAAAATACATTATTAAGGCTAGGATGCTGTGAATGGATTATTACAATTTGCCTATCATGGTAATGGCACCTGTTAGAGGTGTGATACAAAAGGCAGTGACAGGCAGTGTAATTTAGTAATTGTGGCCATTGTGCTGTATGGCTGGTCAGTTCACCAGGCAAGTACAAAGGAAGCAGTGTTATAGCAGAGCAGGGGTGGGTACGCTTAATAGAGAGAGCTAGTTGTGTACTGAAAGAGACTTTTGGTGGAGGGCTAACTCCCAGGGGGCAACTTAGAATGAGTTGAAAAGAATGAACAAAAGTACAAAAATGGTACAGGTTTTCCTATTTCAGCTCTTAAAGTGACAGACGAGCTATGTTGGTGCACATTGCCAGTACTTTCTCTCACTGCCAAAAAAACTTTTTTTAAAAAAAAATCCCCAAAGTTGCCTTGCCATATGACAGTCACATATAATGTACTCTTGTCTTCTCCTATATGTAAAACATACCAGGTCAATGTTCAAGTCTAGCTGGCATAGAGGCAAATACACTAACGTGTGAGCAAACCGTTTATTTAGCATCTACAGAATATTTAAAGAGCATATATGTAAGTCCAGATTCAGAAGGGATATAAACTTATATATACTTTTCCTTTATTCATTCCCCTGCTTTCAATAGTATTCTTAGTATTTCGATATCGCGGGTGGTTTTTGCTACTAGAATGAAAATTCTAGCATGCTCCCAGCCACTGTAATTAAAGCTAAACGTTGGCTTCAGAATGGGCAACAGGAATTAGTAGTAGAATGTATGATGCATATATTCCCCCTACCTCTTTAAGAACTCATGAAGTCAAGCCACTTCCCAGGGCACTACCAAGAAGTGCTGGAGAGAGGAGTGAGTGAGAACATGATAAAAAGAACGAATCATGCCAAAATGACTTTTGTATACTAAAATAATATATCCCGAGTGCACTTCTGGAAGGATGCCAAGCTGACCTCTGGGATCACTCCCCTGTGACGGCGGCTGTGTCCAGAAAATCTAGCAATGTGCCACGGGCTGCAGCAGCTCCCTCTGCCTGACTCCAGCTTGCTTGCTTTAGTTTTCTGTCCCAACGCAAATCATGATGGACAACACACTGGGCTTCTAGGCTGCATGTTGGCTACATCTTATGAGCCAGGCACTGCACTAGACCCTCTGTGAGCAATTCTCCATTGGATTTGTGAACCAGCCCGTGGAGTAAATGTAGAATTACTATCCCCATTCCACAAATGAGGAAATAGAGGCCGGGGAGGTTTCATAGTCTCCTTTTATACAGTGAGTTGAAATGATGTAGTCACATTCTCTCTATTAAAATATAGCTGTTGGTGTATGTGTGTTTGTATTTTACATATGTGTGCGTGTGTGTGTGTGTGTGTGTGTAGTTAGTAACTTTCAAAATAATTATTATGTGACATACTGCACACACACATAAGCACACACACATACACAGAGACACAGAAATGTATGTCCAAAACTGGTACATTTAATTCTGTAGTGTTTTGAAGTAATGTAACCATGATGTATTTATAATGATATTTGATGAGTTTTAATAACAGATTTGTGAAACTTAGAAATTTCTAGAATCTTATTAAGGAATAATATCTGCATTTTATCTCACCAATTGTTTTAGCAACAAGGACTGCATGGCTAAGGTCTTTTATGAAGGGTGGATCACCTTATGTAGACTATATAATGCCACTGGGAACCAGCCCGGTTTTAATAAAAGGCCACACAGGAGAAAATGTATGCTACAAAATGCCAATTCACATCTCTTAACTTGTGTAAATAGTGTTGTAGACAGTGCTAGACATGAATGGGCGAGGTGTGCCTCCATTCTGAATCACTCCAGCACCGCTTGGCCATCAGCCCAATGAAGCAAGAGGTGCCAACTGAAAAGATGCACTTGTGTGATATTTAAAACATGATTTTGTACTTTTGCTGCACAGAACAGCTATTACAGCTTGTTACTTTTCTTTGCACCAGTTTTGACATCTCAACATTCTTAACTAAAAAAAAAAATGTCATTTTCATGAAAGAACTTTCTGTATAATAAAGTTAGCATTTAGAGTCATCCTAACATACGCAGTGATTTACTACACTTGAATATTCTTACACGTTTCCTCTTCTGTTTCCCAGAAATTATTCCCAAACTTGAAGAGTAGCCACAGGGAAAGATACAGAGTTTTATTTACAGCATCAAGTTGTACAAAGAAACAACAAAAGATTGTGATTTTTTTTTTAATTGTGTCACATGCACCTCCTCTGCCTCTTTCTCTCATGTCAGTAACTTTGGAAGGAGTCATCCTGTGGCATACTGCACATAAACAGTATTCTACAACTGGAATCTAGTATCAGCAGAAAACGTGTCGGGTGTTTTGCACAGAGCTGAAGCAGAGATCAATATTCTCCAGCTTAAAGGTTGTAGTTACTTCTGGTAAAACCACCTGAGCTTCCTCAGAGACTAAGGTCAAGGATGTGGCTGCAATCCCATGTGCTCATCAGACTGTTGGAGACTGGTCCTCTGTTTGTATACAGTGTATAAATGGTAATGTGGATAAATACTGCCCTCTCAAACCGCGTAATTACGTCGATTGCTGAAAAAACCCAGAAATGTACCAAAATATCACAGGAAAGCTATTTCCAACACGACTTTGCTCTTTCTGGCTAAGTGGCAGTCACTGTTGTTGTTTTGTTTTTTTTTTTTCTCCTAAATTATGTGTTCTTGTTTCAAGCATTTAGATGATGCAAAACAGATTTTTGTGGCAACATTCTTTTTCGCAGCCAAAAAAGCATTCAAGGAAGCTCTATACTCCTCCTCGGTTGCTATTTATTCTGGCCTTTTGTGTTATCGGCATAAACTCATTTTACTTTAAAATGAGGAATAGCCTACTTCAGGTTGTTTTTTAGAACTGCTAATAGTGCCAATGAAATATTTAATCATGAGGGGAAGCAGAAGTTTGTAAATGATTAGTCAGAAATGAATGAGAATAAATTAGTGTTATAGGGGTAGAAGATAACAACTTTTTTCTTCATTGTTTTCCTGCAGTGCTCTGAATAAAGCCTATTTCTGATAGAAACCTACTAGTTTTTCAGCCAGATAAAATAAAGGATAACTTGGAGATTTCATATGACCTGTAATCTCAAAAGCAAATAATAATTTTAAATCAGTCTTTTAACATCAACTTCCTTATCTCTTTCTGTCCCCATTCATTTTTTCTTTCCTTTTTCTCTGGCCCAGTTGCTTTGCCATGTACCCTCATTTTCCCCACTAGCCAATCTTATTAGAAACAATTGTGGTTAACAAGGTCGGAAGTCAAAACAGTTACTGTCATAGCCATGGTAAAAAAGACCAAAGTCAACAAATTCACAATTTCTCATTTCCAACATCTCCATTTTGCACATCCTATTATTATAGCACTTAGTTTTAGGGTAACCACTGGTGATTTAGTTGTCTAAAAATGGCCAGTGGTTTTTCACAGCAAACATGTTTTATTCTTTCATGGACCTTGAAATTTAACTCAGAAATTCCACATAAACTTAGCTTCTTCCAGCACCATCCATTTATATAGGTAAGTTCACATTTTCATTTGTCTCTGGCTTTCTTAGACATTATGTAGGATCCGAGGAGTGTTTCATTTGGTTTAATGACACCCCGATATATATATGGAATACATATCCCTTTTAACGGGTGTTAAAATCAGTTATTGCAAGAATGCTTCAATTAGATAAAATGTGTGGGAAATCATTATTTTCCTGTTTGTGGTATTTCCAAAAACACATTCAAGGTTCCTTAGTTCTATAAATGTTTTGAGTAAACACCATTTTTCAACGATTCACTTAATGAACACATCCCTTGCCATGCACATACCCTCCCAGTAGCTAGTCACTGTGGAAAGTTCAAAGGTGTATAATTAAATGTTCTCTGCTCCTTGAGAGCTTGTAACATATGGGAAGGAGAGTTAAATAATAGCAAAGTACAAGCTGGAATGGAGATTGACATAATGAACAAATAAGTCTATGAGCATGGGGAAGGGGTTAAAAAGAGTATCGAGGGAAAAGGACCCTAGCCCTGACTGTTGTACATTAATGAAGAGAGGGGGGAAAAGGGAGAGATAATAAACTTTGATGAAAAAGAGTAAGCAAAGTGGCTGAGTTATATAGAGTCCCCTAAAGTTTGATATCCAAAGGTACCTTTGCAGAAAATATGGACAATTCATGACTCTAAAGCTATACTTCTGCCAGGCATGGTGGAACATGCCTGTAATCCCAGTACTTGGGAGGCTGAGAAAGGAGGATCGCAGGTTCAAGGACAGCCTTAGCAACAGAGGGAGACTCTCAGCAACCTAGTGAGGCCCTGTTTCCAAATTAAAAAAAACAAAAAGGCTGGGGGTATCACTCAGAGGTAGAATGCCCCTAAGGGTTCAACCTCCAGTACCAAAAACAAACAACAATAAAAACAAATAAACAAAAACCCCATAAAGCTACACTTCTTAGAGAACTAAATGTAATGACTACATTAACTAGGCCCATCCCCATAATTTGAATATTAATTAGTAAATGTATAGATAACGACTAAGACACAGCATTAGATTCCAAGGGGTATAATTGGAATTATTAAAAATGCTTTACAAAAAAAAGCAGTAGAATTTTTTAAAAGGTTCTTTGCCTTCCGTGTTCCTGGGAGAAGCGGACCCCGCCTTGCTTTCTTCCCTCCCTCCACATTCCTCAACTGTTTGAAGAGCTTCTGCTGCTTTCCCACATTCTCTGTGCATTGTTTCAATCACGAGAAGGGGTTTCTACCCTTCACTCGGGCTTCCTTGGCTTTAGTAAAATAAGGTTTAAAAGCCACTTCTTCCCCCGATGAAATGAAATTAAAAACCACTGCGGCTCTGATGTCACGAAAGAAAAATGAAGTGGATTAAGACGGGAAAATGTGTAAAGAAAACCTCTCGGGGCTTTTAAAGGAGCACTGCTGGGTCGTCCAGCTTGAACTAGCTGCATCTCTTAAGTTCAGTGTCTTAGTTTTAAGAAGAGAAAAAGATAGAAAAGCAACAGATATACAAGAAAATATGAGTGCCGTAGAGCAAAATGTGATAAAAATGTTTTTCTAGCTTACCTAAAATAGTTGTGATTTAGGCTATATCATTATGAAGGGTTTTTTCCCCCTTTTGAAAAAAAATGACCTGAAAATGACTAGTTTATAAAACCAGTACAAGGCGCAGTAAATATCACACATTTCAGAGATCACATCGGGGTCATGTGTTCATAGGAAGGACTATGTGTTGAATGTTTGAGGTCATAAAGAGAAGACGGAAAATGCTGTGGTAATGCTTTTGAAAATTAGGCTTTTCTGTTCTGTTTGGAGCTCCTATACATTTTCTTTTGAAATGAATGGTCATACCCTCTTACAAATTGAGAGAGTAAAGGAAGAGACTGTTTCCCTCTGAATGGCTTACAGGCAGGCTCCTTCCTGAGTCTCGGACCTGCAGGTAGTGAGTCGGGGCAGTAGTAGTGTATGAAAGGTAAGTTTTATTAGGTTTGCAAGGCCTTGTCCCTCGCATAGGCCGTCACTGTGCAGGACCCTGATGCATTATGATACGCGCTCAACACTTTCTCCTAACGGGCCGCATTAACGTCCCTGCGCGTCATCACCATGTCACGCGTCTGTTTAATCAAGTCGCTCCTTCATTCCAGGCCGTGTCCAGCTTTCCTGCCTCCCCCGACACCTTTCCTCACTTGCACAACACAGTTTCTGGCAGCGGTGCAGGTATTTATTTCAATCAAAAGCATCGCTGCTGTTTTCTATAACCACGTTCTCTCCGCGCAGCCACCCTTTCTTTGCCCCTCTTTTCTGTTTTTCACTGCTTACAGCAAAGGTGCAAATGTTGAAGAGCTTTGCTTCTAAGACATCTCTTTGGTTTGTCTTGTGTCTGGGAACTGGTTTGTCTCCATAAAACTAAACTCCCTTTCCTTTTAATAAGGGGGGAGGGGAGAAGGGAAATGAATGGCAGAGAATAACATCTGATATATCTAAAAATAATAGCAATGATAATAGCTAACATTTGTCAAGTGTGCAGTGTGTCAGTCTGGTTCCAAGTGCTTAACATGTATTAGGTCTTCACAACAGCCCTCTGGGATAGAGATTATTATTGTCCCCATTTGTAACAAGGAGACCACTAAGACTTTAGTAATTTGCTAAAGATAACACTACTAGAAAATGGTAGGAGAGGGATTTAAGCCAGCAGTCTGACATCAGAATCTAAGTTCCTGACAAGGATGTTAATTACTACATGCTTAAGTATTAAGTCGAAGGGAGAAAATTTTATATTAAGAAAGCTGGAATTTATTTCATGAGAATTGCAATGTGCATTTCCTTAAAGATGATGATTTATAGTTTTCTTCCTTTTTATAGATTCAATGTGTACAGGGTTTAAGGGCCAAACCTTAATGTTAGGGTGCTATTTAAGTGTGGATTTCTAGTTTTCATGACACAATATTTTTGTTCTCAGAATGTGAGCTCAGTAACTGAACAAAGCTTACTCTTCTGCCTGGATGTTCTTACCCTAATCTCTATTAGGGATATTTTGAGTCCTAGCCATGTTTCCTGATACTTAGCAAGAGGTGAAAGTTGGTAACCACTTCAAAGTTTACATATTGGTAAGTTGATATTAAAAAAGTTATTACTATCAGATGATAATGGAAATGTAGAGTTAATGAATTAAAGAAGAAAATAGAATATTGATTGCATAGATGAAGAGAATATCTCTCTATATGTTAATGTATTATTACACAGATAGATGATAGATAGATAGATAGATAGATAGATAGATAGATTGCATTAACCCAGAGATTGGAAACAAGAATAGAAGAGTGGCCCAGGATAATCACCAGAATAGAGTAAGATAGCCACAGCTCAGGAAAGAAGCTGCTTCAGCTAAGGTAGGTAGCTCTATTCTGGGGTGCATTGGTTGGAGCTCACTGTGTAAAGTACAAGAACTCAGCCTCATACCTTTCTAAAACAATTTATATTTCTTAGTATATGAATTTTACTCCCTCTTGCTAGCAAGATAAAATGCAGATCTCTCAAGCTGGTGTTCAAGGGTCTCAGGCTCCTCTCCTACACCCCTCAAAATCAACCCTGCCTACAATCATATCATGCTGACCATCCTGCAAGTTACTTAACACAGTGCGCAGAATCCCCTCAACTACGTCCATGCCCCCATCCCTGGAACCTGGGAATATTTTACATTACATGGCAAAAGAAACTTTCCAGATATAATTAAGGGTAACAACAGACATTAAGACAGAGAGGTTTTTTTTTTTTTCAGTTAACCAGTTAAACCTTATCTAATCACATGAACCCTGTAAAGCACAGAATTTCCTCTGGCTGAAGGGGTAGGGAGATTTAAAGCACAGGAAGGATTCCGCATACCATTACTGGCTTAAAGATGGAGGGGGCTGTGATGAGGAATGCAGGCAGTATTAGGAGCTGAGAGTGGTCTCTCGCTGACAGGCAACAAGGAAACAGAAATCTCAATCCTACAACCACAAGGAGCCGAGTTTGGCCAATAACCTGAATGAGTTTAAAAGTGGATTTCTCCCCAAACCTCCAGAAATGAAAACAGCACATTGTAAGACAGCAGAGAAAGCAGCAATGCCCACCAGACTGCTCACCTACAGAACTGCGAGATAATAAATACGTGCTGTTTTAGGCCACTGAGCTTGTGGTCATTGGTTATAGCCGTCACAGGAAACGGGCACACTGGTCTATAATGCCCTTTCTCTACCCTTTCTAGAAACCATCATCTATCCATCCTCCAAAGCTGACCTCAAATGACATTTTCTCCACAGATGCTTCTGTGACACACCACTCCTCCATCTGTTGGTATTATTAGTGGCACTGCATTGGGCTTCCTGTTACATTTACCTATTGCAGTCATCTCTCCCCTCCAAAGTCACAACACAACACCGGAGGTCTGTCGGTGCTTTGGTTTGTATCCACATAGTATTTTTGTTTGTTTGTTGTGGTATTGGGGATTGAATCCAGGGGCATTGTACCTCCAAGCTACACCCCCAGCCCATTTTTTATTTTCTGTTTTGAAACAGGGTCTTGCTAGGTTGTTCAGAGTCTCGCTATGTTGCTGAGGCTGGGCTTGAACCTGCAATCCTCCTGTCTCAGCCTCCCAAGTACTGGGATTACAGACGTGTATCACCACGCCTGGCTCCAGATAGTATTTGAAAATAGCATTTTCCATACAGAAAGTGCCAGATTCCAAAAATGTTGCACTCTGAGTGTCATCATCAGAGAATCTAAAAATGATTAGACAGGGTACTCATATACACTTATACAGTCACAAATTACGTGATATATGGCAAATAAAACTAGTTGTTGTCCTTACCCTATGGAGTACAGTTCACTGGAGGAAGGGAAGACATTAATCAAGTAATCCCATGAGTAAACCAAAAATCAGACTTGTGTCAAGTGCCATAAAGGAAAAGGATGTTGTGCTGTGAAGACATATACTCAAGAGTGTTTATTGAATGCAGGACTACTGGTATCTGTAGGATGATAACAATTGAGATTATTCAGTTTAAAGGAGAGAATGCACAGTAATGCTTTCAAATAGGCATTAGAAGTAGATGTGGGCATCTTATTCTAAAAGCAAAGATTATCTTCTCTCCCATCTTCCTAAACGATAAAATAAGAGGTGAAACGAAGCTGCACTCTGAAGAGTTTAAGTTAGACCAGTAGTATTCAACCCTTGCTTAACATCAGAGTTAGCCAAGGAGCTTTTAAAAATGAATAATGCACTGGGCGTGGTGCCACATGCCTATAATCCCAGTACTTGAGAGGCTGAGACAGGAAGATTGCAGGTTTGAGGCCAGCGAGGTCCCTCAGTAACTTAGTGAGACCCTGTTTCAAAATTTTAAAAATATGGCTGGGGATGTAGCTTGGAGACTTGGAGGTGGAATGCCTCTGGGTTCAACCTCCAGTACCCAAAAGAAAAGAGTAATGATTGGAACTCATTTCAAGACCAATTGAATCAGAATCCACAAGGATGGGGTGTAGGCATCAATATTTTTTAAAGCTTCCCGGCTATTTGTGATGCCCGTGAGGACTGGGGACCACTACTTTAGCACTTGCAGTGTATTTCACAAGTAGTGGTCAAGAGAAGGGAAGCAGTGAAATCCCCTTCCACAGAGGGAACTCGACAAATAGGTAGAAAGAGCCTCTTCCCAGAGTGAGGTCAATGGTTCTGTCTCCATGCAGGATGATTGTCTTTTTTTTTCTATCTTATAACAGTTATTGAATTTTTTTCTGATTATAAAACTTAGGTTTTTTTAACATGAAAATTTTAGAGAAAATGGAAAAGAACACAGAAAAAAAATAGAAGTTACTTATAATCCCACCAACCACTGTAAACATTTTTTGGTAAATACTCAGGGGCTACAGGCTACTGGATGTGTAGTCACATTTGTCTCTGTTTTTTATATCTGTTCACTTCACACTACATATTTGTTACCATCCTCTGTAAACATTTGCATTTGTAACCCCTGAAATACATATCCTTTTTTAAAGACAGATTTAAAAATTAATATAGTATAAATGCCTTTCCGTATCATCCAATACTCTGCTTCAAAAAAACATTAATGGATATCTACAACTCCATTCTGTAAATGTACCATAAATTTAATTAATCAAACCCCTTATTAATTTCGCTATTTTAGTGCTCATTATTAAAAATTCTGTTTCTAATTTTTTAAACTGTTCTAATGTTGCAGTACAGATACTTGTTCATAATTCTTTGAATAAATTCCTGGTTATCTTTTAATGATACTTCCCTAAAAGTAGAATTGCTAAACCAAAGAGCATGAATATTTTCAAGATTTTTTTGATATGCCAAATTGTCCTTGAAAAAGCTATAATAATTTAATTTCCTTTTCCCTGAATCTTCACTCACACTGAGCAGAAAGTGTGATTTGGGTTTTTATTACATTTCTTTATTCTGAATAAGGCTGATACTTCCTCTTCTGTTTATTAATTGTTATGATTCTTTTGCTTATTTTTTCTTTGAAAGTTATTTTTTTTCTGTTGACATGTTTGTTTTCCTTCTTGATTTATGGAAGAGCTCTTCTAAGTAACCCTTTTGCATGTCAGGTCTGTGACACACTTCTTTCAGGTTTGTCAATAGGCTTTTCCTTCTGATCTTGAAAATTTCTTCAAAATTTTCAATTTGATGTGATTAAATCATTCTTTTCTTATTGTTTTTTTCCCTTTGGATTTATGCTCAGAAAAGCCTTCCACCATAAGTAAAATCAGAAACAAACTCCTATTTTTGTTCTAAGCCCATTGTGGTTCTATATTTTACTTACTGAGTTGTTGTTTGGTTCTCGTTCTTTGAAGCAAACTTGAACTCAAGGTTCAAGAATCAGATAGACCTGAGAGAGTCTGGACTCTTACTAACTCTTACCTTGGGGAATTTATTGAACCTCACTCGGGCTGTATTTCTTTGTCTGTAAATATTAAAAGTAAAATATGACCTGTGGAGGTTAAATGAGGTGTCATAGAAACTAGTGAGCACAGGACCTGGTTCCTCTGGCCCCATTTTTTTGTTTGTTTGGTTTTGGTTGTTGGTATTTTTCAGAGTGACAATATCAGACTAGCATTTAAAGACCCAGGACCATTTCTGAGTCCATTTTCCTCCTACAAGTTCCAACACCTTGATTTGGGGCAGTCTTCCCTCAAAGGTCTCTGATTATCTAAAGTCTATGGTTACACATTGTCACTTAGACTGCGAGTTTATGGACCATGTGTCGAAAGACCTCTTCTTTACCTTCTCAACCATTGTTTTCCTCCTTTTAGTCTTCAAATGTATCTTTCTATTCTCTTGAGCCTTTGACTGACATTTCTGTGAAGCATTTTGCGATGTGCATTTAGAACACTATGTAAAAATAAACTGCATTGTGTTATTTAAATATTTAGAGGCCTTTGTAGCCTTGTGGGCTATTTTTAAAATGACCTTTAAAACCATTTGCAAAGAAGACAAAAGTAATGGGGGGAAAGCCTAACCTTTTAATGTTTCCTTCATTAGAGGTGTCCCTACCTTGGATGTACTGCCTTGCTTTGATAGCTCATAATGTAGCATACATCAAAGACCCAAATCATGGAGAACAATGGAGAAACAATTTTTAAAAGCTGATTTTGTATTATTGCAGGCACCATTAGGTGTCAGGTGGAAAAGATCCTTTCTTTTAAATTTCCTGGACTTATGATCGATTTACTATAGTGTAGAACCCCTTGGCAATGCTGGTGCATAAAGACCTGCTATATATATTCATATGTGAATTGGGCTTATCCAATTTTCCTAGACTTTGCTTTTGTGGTGTGATTTTCTTTTTGAGCAGTAAGATTCCATCTACCTTATATCTGAGTCAGTAATAACAAGAAGCCAGATTGCAGTAAGTTTCTGCCGTATTCCTTCCCTCATTCAGTCTTCCATTCACCGTTTCTTGGAAACATACCAGTCACTCGTTGACTGTGTTTTGAGAGTCTGGACCCAGAGCAAGAGTTATCATTCCAGAAACTTCCCTGAGACACAAAAGTGAGAGAGGTAAGAGGCTAGGGCCTCATAAAGCCAGTGTTCGAATAGGCAAAAGGGCCTGAAATAAGAAGCAGCTGGCAGGGTAGGATGTGGGGACCCTGGGTGCTGGAGTAAGGTAGGAAACAAGCCACAGGGAAGGGCCTGGTTGGGCAAAAAGCATATTAAGGCAGAGAAAACAGACATCTAGGCTGTACCTTTCTGTGGAGTTGGGTAGATAGGGTGTAGGCAGATCGGACTGACTTGCTTTTATTTATTTTTAAATACAGGTGGGACCTGGGAAGGTCTCTTGAATCTTCTAGCACAGTATATATTAGGGCATATATGTGTGAGAACTTAAATATTAGGACAAAGCAGTACATGATGAATGCCAAATGAGGAGACAGCCAATAAGGCTTTTGTAGAAAGTCTGCGGTATCAGAGACCTGCTGTGCTCAAAAGAATAGTAATATTCCAGCACAAGACCTGGCACATAGAAGGCAACCCAGTAAATATTTTTAAACAAATTATGCTATGTGATTTGCATTCATTATCTATAAAGTAGATGCTATCATTATCTTCATTTTATAGAATCAGAAATTTAAAAAGAGAGAAATTAAAGAAAAAAATTCCTAGAGAAATTAAAAAAAAAATTGTCCAAGGGCACACAGCTGGTGTGTGATGAAACAGGTAGTAGGTCCGGTGCTGTCGGACCCCACAGAGCCCTCGCCATTGACCACCATGTCACACACCACTGCCGAGAATGAAATGTCTGAAAACAGTGTGTCATCCATAGAATAATGGGTCCCTCCCTCAAAGATATTTACATCCTCATCCCTGGACCCTTACATGGAAAGAAAGATTTTGTAGATGTGATCATTAATGATCTTGGGGTGGAGATTAGCCTGGATTATCTGGGTGGTCCTAAGGTAATCACAAGGGTCCTCATAAAAGAAAAGCAAGAGTGTTAGCATCGGAGGAGAGGTGACAGTGGAAGCAGAGATCAGACAGAGAATGAGATTTGAAGATACTGTGCTCTCATTTTGAGGATGGAGGAAGGGCCGTGGAGCCAAGGAATGTGGACCACTTCTGGAAGCAGAGGGGGTAAGGAAATAGATTCTCCTGTGGAACCTCTAAAAGGAATGCAGCTCGGCCAACAACTTGATTGTAGCCCATTAAGACCCATTTCAGACTTCTGACCTCTGAAATCATAGTGAGAGTAAATTTGCGTTGTTTTAGCCATTAAATTGGTAGTAATTTGTTATAGTAGCAATGGGAAACCAATATGCTGTGTTTCACAAAGAAATATAGCAAAGAAATAAAAGAAGCAATCCACATAGAGAGGCTGAAGGTGAGACCAGCGAGGAGGCTGGTTGTCACCATCCAGCCCTCAGCCACTATGTCCTCTCTTCATCTTTTGTTTGCTTCCTGGCACTGATTGTGTTAGGATTGTATCATGGTCCCCTCTGGGACAGGCAGTTTCCAAACCTTTTCGTGATGATGATGATGATGATGATGATGATGATGATAACCTCACTTGAAAATAATCTTTGGGGAGTTGGAGATTTGGGCAGGACTAGATAATTATATTACTGCAGGAGAAAATACGATGATTTACCAAGCTCCCCTGCTCTTCCTTTTACCACATGTACATACTACCTGTAGCGAATAGCCACCTATATTGGCCTCCCTTTTATGCTGAGTCTGCAGTAAACAAAGCTTATCAGAATAATATTAAAAAATGTTTTTATTGTTTTAAAGTTTTTGCATGGTACAATGTAAAAGTAGGGGCAAGGGATAAAGAAAATGGTGGCTACATAGTGGGGAAATAGCACTGTCAGTCATACGTGGGAAAACTTGACTGCATTTTGGAATTTCCAGAAGAAATCACAGACACGCAATCTAACCTTCAGTGGCAGAGGTGATGTCTAACTTAAACATTCATGTTCCTTCTCATGACTATTTGCTGAAAAACATGGCAGAATAAATTTCCTTCTTTTTTATGATTAAAGTTTAGGGCAGAAAGTATGAATGCTTATTTGTGCCCCTGGTATTAGCATCGCTGTTGATGTGTTAGGCAACAGGTTAAAGTAACTTTATTTTTTAAATATAGTATGCTTCAATAGGTTATAAGTGGACTTGGAAGTTTACCCAGTTAGTTTCGAGTTTACATTCCTAACTTTAGACTTGTCTAGCTGCCTGCTCACCATGAGTGGTTGGATGCTAATAGTCAGCACAAACTTAATGTGTCCAGAACAGAACTCCTGCATTCCCCACCCTCCCGCTCTTCCTCCACCTCAGTTACTGTCAATACCTTCCTTGGTGCCATCTTGGATCTCTCACAGCCAATCTATCAGCAAATCCTAGAGGATCCCCCTTGAAAAGATGTTCAAACAGGACCGCTGACCTCCATCATCACCATTTCCACTCTGATCCTTCATCCTGGGTGCTGGACCAGCCTCCTAATTGCTCTCTCATCTACGAGTGCCCCCAAAACAGTCCTTTTTATCCTTACTAATAGCCATAGTGATGCTCTGAAAACATAAATCCTCTCAACTGCCTTCTGATGATAACTGTTCAATGACTTCTCATCACACTTAGCATAAAATCCAGTCTTCATATGGTCCAGAAGGCCTTCCATTATCTGGCTACTTATCCCTCCAACCATAATTCCCACCACTCTTCTTACCTGTTTCCCTGATGTGCCCAGCGCAACTTTGCCCCAGAATTTCTATACTTGCTGTTTACTCTGCCAGAAGCTCATGTCCCAGATCTGCACATGGCTCACCTGATCATCCAGGTATGGGATCCTCAGAAAACTCTTTCCTGACTATCTGCCTAAAATGGTGCCTTTTTCATTCTCCACTTACTTATTTATTGTCTTTTTCTATCAGAATGTAAAATCCATAAGATGAGGTATGTTTTGTTGTCTGCTGTATCTCTAGCTCCTAAAACAGTGCCTGGCAAAAAGTGAATGTTAAAGAAAAATCATAAATGAGCCGGGTGTGTTGGTGCACGCTTGTAATCCTAGTACTTTGGGAGGTGGAGACCGGAGGATCCGGGTTCGCAGCCAGCCTCAGCTCGCTCTCTCTCTCTCTCTCTCTCTCTCTCTCCCTGCCTCTCTCTCTCTCTCTACCTAGTGAGGCCCTCAGCAACTTCATGAGACCTGGTTTCAAAA